>ML779366.1:158595-170076 GCA_009831015.1 Picea engelmannii
AACCAACCCCGGGTTAGGGTCATCGTCTCCGGAGTGTACCCCATCACTGGAAACCAAGTGGACGACACCCAGGCTAGAGTGCCATGTCTACAGACAACTCTGTAGGTAAATCTACCAACTAGCGTGCACAATGCCAAATTACAGGTCTCCTCTAGCCCTATGTTGCCCCCAAGAACCATTATGTGTTTGCCTTTCTTCGGTTTCCAGGGTTTAAACCCTTTCCGCATCCCTTCTTTTATCCCAGTCTGGTCTCTTTGTCTTTCAGGTGAATCACTGCCATCATCTGGAACCCAGAGTGTTTGTGCCGTAAAAGTATCAACCCCTTCGCGGAACTGTGTAGCTCTAGTGCTGGGAGGATGTGCTTCTAGAGTCTGGAAGCTGTGCCTTGCGCTACTTGTACCCCCAGGGGCCTTCAGTAAGCCTGCACCATTTCCTAGAACTGAGACCTCACAAGAAACCTGGTTAATGACGCCTCCCTTATTTTGTCTTAGCTCTTCGTCCAAGACAAAGAGTCCCGCCTTTTTCCATAATTCTTCGTCCTCCTCGCCCATAAATGCGCTGACCTCAACTTCCATTAAGAAGCTTCTTCCCTAGTTGATGCCTTCCTCCTTCTCTGTTCTCACTGTCATAAACTGGGTTACACATACAGTCTGCTAAAGCCCCTTCCTTGAAAGCCGAGGGTCTGTTAACATCTAGTGTGTCCAATCCAAGACATTCCACTGTTATCCATAAACCATTACCTATTCTCCAATGTTCTCCATTGCAGATTACTTGTTCTCGAGTGTTCTCCATCGAGCCATATCATGATGCTTCTAATTACGAGCATTTGCAAATTTATCATGATGCTTCTAATTAAAAGCATCTTCACTTTGCTATAGCATTTTTAGAGGCATCCAACTCTATGTATGTTTTCGTTTTTAAAAACTTAATTGATCCATCATTTGAACTTTTCTGTTTTAGTAAATGGCTTACGTATATCAAGTGATTTATTTAAGATCTCGTGCCTATCCATCCCAGCTTAGTACTTCACTATTTGAAGTTGGAATTTATCACGTGAGTTGGGACAATGGAGATAAACTTAAACACGTGACAGGGCAGAATGTTCAATTTTTTTTCCAATGAAAAAAACATCAGTGGACGTATTTATTTCAGATTTCATGAAAGATGCGACATTTCACCAAACACCTCTTAACATTTTGTGGAAGTTGAAGTACTATCCATGTAACCATAGTTTCCAATTTCCAATTATGTTTGTTTTGACTTGGTATAGCCACTTTTATTCTTTTTCAAAATTTTAATAAAATAAAATATATGATTAATCGACTGATCTCTCCTATCTTCTTTTTCCCGGAGGCCAAAGCTGCCATATCTACTATACGAGGGTTTGAAGTCAGCCGCACGAGGTGGAGGAGGAGGAGGAGGAGGTCTGTCTGGATCAGGAAGGCATTTGCAAACAAAAAGGTGCCTGCCACCCTTCTTACGGGCGAGTTTTAACATTTCTTCCATTCTTCTTTTGTTTGGTCGATGCTTTCTTTGTTCAAATTAAACTCTGTTCACGGCTCCAGCTAGAAATGGCATGTGCTAGTAATAATTATTTTGTAATCTTCATTTTCTACTCATCCTTCGTTGAATTCTTCGATGGACACTGGTAATTCTTAAGTGGGTTTTGTCTAATGGCTACTGGATGGTCATCAGATCAGATTCAGATACTAATCTTTATCTTTTTGATAATCACAAGCTGAATTCTGAGATGTTACAGGTGATTTTTAATTGGGTTCGGTCTGGTTCTTGCTGGGTGGTTTCTAATCATTAGTTATTTAAAGAACTTATAATCGTGAGATGATTTTTGTAATGGGTGCTGGTTATATTGAAATGGGTTACTGGGTCCAATGATAACTGGGTGGTCATGAAATCCAATCTCATGGTGTAATGAAAATTCATTGATAATGCTATCTTTAATTCCAAAGAACCGACCTGCTGGTTGGCAGGTAGTTGGGCTTACCTCTTTTCCTAAAGGTCTGCGGTCTGGAAAGTTATTTTTCTCCAAGGGAACGGTTGCAACTTTATGTTCAAGTAAAAGAAAGTTACATTTATTAAGTGTCGAAGCACAGCTATTTGCATTTGTTCTGATACGTTTGTAGTAACAAAACCTATCTATATTGGCCAGAAAAGTATCAAAAAAGGTCTAGAGCTATCTTAAAAAGCCTATAGCCTGTATACCCCGAACATAACAGGTCTTACATCATTATCAGATATTAAAAACCCGCTGTCTTAACAGACCATTTTATATTTTCCTATAACCACAAGAAAAGTAGGGACAACTGAGTATCGAAGGGAGAATGGAACAGGTTTACTTTCTGCCCTGTGTTCTTCCAACAGGAGATTACCAGGTTGTCCATTTACTGCAACTTCGGAGAGTTCATCAGCCCTTGTATTATGCTTTCTATATCAATGTTTTAAAACTCAGACTCAGCTCAGAATCGGACCAGTTTGAATTTTATGATTCAGTTTGCTGAAAAATACATAGAATATTTAAATTTTAATGAAAAAATATATTTTAAAGATTCCCAACCATGGTTCCAGAATCCAAATCTTTAAAGACAAAATATGCAAAGTCTGCTCATGTATATACCATTTAAGGGTGAATAGATCAAAATAGCCCCGATTGCAATACATATCAGAAACAAAATACACGATCAACGAGGCTCTAAATGGCCTCTAGAGTCCAAAAAAAAATGTCACAAGCTACTTGGAAAGGCACTAATCTTGCTATTGAACCCTGAAAAGGATTGCTTCAAACCAGGAGCTGAAACATCAGCCGTTTTAATTGACTTGCTTGGTAAGTTAGGGTTGGTTGAGGAGGCAGAACAGCTTTTTGACGAGATAACTAAAACAGAAGTTCCCTCAAAAGTTTTTGTAAGCCTCTGGGAAATGTATGTTCGGGCAGGCCTGCAAGAAAAAGCAGCATATACATTGGACATTTTATCCATGTCATAAATAGGGTCCCCATCAAAATGAAAGCAATTTTTATTCCATCACCTTTCAATATGGAAAAGAGTATCAACATTTTCAATCTCATGGCTGTCATGCTTTTCATCAAATGAAGGTTTCTCTACAAAATTTTCCTTTTCTGAATCATCAAAGGATGGATTACAAAACTCAAAAATTTGGAAAGGAGTGCAACTCACCAAACCCTTGTCTTCACGTGGAGGAAAGATGGATGACTAGATGCTCTCATCATCAAGGTCTTCATCAAAGTCCTTATACATTTGATCTTCAATGGAATTATGAGAAGATTTTTCATCCATGTGCTCTTCATGTGTTCGATGAGGTGCTTCTTCATCAACGTGCATATTATGCAGGGCTGCCACAAAATCTTCAACAATCATTTGATACTTCTCCTCTTCATAATGAGGATCCCAACGCTTGAAAAATATCTTGAAAAATTCTGCAAGTGATGATATTTCCTGTCTACCAAGATTTTCATATCAATCAAATACCTCATCTTCATTAAAATTCAAAGAAACCGTGAACATTTTCATTTTGACACCCTCATGGACAATATTGAGTTTTGAACGAGCCTTGACGAAGGATGCAACATGCCACATAGGTGAGTCTTTATGCCCAAGGAATTTTGGCATATTTTTTCTCCAATCATCATTAAAATAATTTGGATACCACGGATGCCCAAGAAGTCCAAAGGGTCGAGCAAATCTTTCAACCATTCCACTTCTAAAAAATGCCTACCACCATACCTGTTAGAAATTAAGGGCTAAACAGTAGGCCAGCTTAGGAATAAAAAAATATTCTCTTCAAAATTTTATCTACAAGAAATTTAACATAGCTGTAGAAGTAAAACCAAACTGCAGAAAGCTAAGACACGAACAATAGTACCGGATTTGTTGAAGTTGCCTTCCTCCAGTGTATGCTCATAAATGCACTCCTAATTCATTGATCAAACCCTCGAGGCAGATCTCTTTTATGGGACTGTGATCATGCCAAATAGGACTGCATGGATGGCTGGAAAAACACTGTAGGAAAAGGAGATATACAACAGAGTCAAGAACCAGTCAAAACATCAACAAACCCTCTTAAGGTGCCCAACATCCCTAGGGTTTATGCCTTAGAATAAGACCCAGTTGAAATGCCCAGAAATCGGCCTCAGAACAACAGGACAAAAACCTTAGACAACAGGCCGAAAACCTCAGAACAACAGGCTGAAAACCTCAGAACAACATGCAGAAACCCTAGGCTAAAACCTCAGAATAACAGGCAGAAAACCTTAGGCTGAAACCTAAGAACAATCGGCAGAAAACTTCAGGCTGAAACCTCAGAACAACAGGCAGAAAACCTCAGACAACAAGCCGAAACCTCAGGTTGAAAACCTCAGAACAACAGGCAGAAACCTCAGGCTTAAAGCCTCAGAACAACAGGCAGAAACCCTAGGCTAAAACCTTAGAACAACATGCAAAAAACCTTAGGCTGAAACCTCAGAAAAATAGGCAAAAACCTCAGATAGCAGGCCGAAACCTTAGAACAATAGGCAGAAAACCTCAGACAGAAGGGTGAAAAACTTAGAGCAGAGATATGTCCAAATGAGGTGCTATCCCCTCATATAAATACTAAACGTGACCTCAAAACCACTAGGGTCGACCTGACTTATTTTGACTGGGCCAACTTTTCATATAACAATAAAATAATAAATATAAAGATAAATATAATGAGCCGACTTAACACATAAAAGGGGTCGACTTAACACATAAAATGAGAGTTGACTTAACACATAAAAGGAGCAAGACAACATTACATCAAGGGTAAGCACTAACGTCCACTTAAGGCATATAGACCACATAAGTCTTATAAAACATATCAGGAGCTTTTCATCATCAGTGCATACATGGAAGGCTTATGATGTGATCATGCCTTTCTTCTTAACTACTCCTAAGTCACATAGACCATCCCGGGAGAGAAGAAGGTCACATCATATCGGCTTGGTACTAGACCAAGAATCTACCTGGTCCCAGACCAGGATACCCCAGAACACATCTGGGGGCCCTAGAACATCTCTAGGGGCTTATGTCATCAAACTGCTTGGTCCTCGACCAAGAAACCCATAAATACATTGGGGGCCCAACTAGGGTCTTTTGCCATGGCTCTAACTGCTTGGTCCTAGACCAAGAACCCTAGGGGTGCACTGGGGGCCCTAGATCACAACTAGGGTCTTTTCCATCCTTCGGAGAATGGCTCTTGCAGCTGCATTAATTTTAACAATACCTTAAACCCTTGGTATGGAGTCACCGAGGTGAACCTTCAAATGCCTTCAAGGTGTTGCTTGCTTCACCCCTACAAACAACAAGTCTTTAAAACTGCAAGGAACAAGGGCTTTGATCCTTTGTGGAGTCGCCAGATGAGGACAAGATCTTCAAAACAAAACCCTCATCAAAATATCATGAAACATAGTCTTCAATTTTTCGGGAAATGAAACATAGTCTTCAATTTTTCGGGAAATGAAACATAGTCTCCAAAATGTTACCTCACGAACTAACACCTTTAGATTAAAGTCCAAAATATTGGTACTAGCCTATGGGCAACTTAGAGGGGCTACCCACTATCACCTCAGTAATTCCCTCCCTCACTTTTGGCCGACTCTCCTCCGACTCAAGGGGGGCTTCTCTAAGATAGGATTACCAAAGCTAAACAATGAGGCACAGGGTAATATAAGAGAGTAGCTTTAGTAAAACAATGTATGATATACTTTATAGGAAAAGGTGATGGTAGATCACTAAGATTGGTGTCAATCCAAGGGTTATGGTGTTAAACAATACAAACAAAGAGGGCTTGGTATCGTGTGGAAGAAGATGTAGTCAAGCCGTTACAGTGTGCCGTGACTAATCCAAGTAGATCTTTTAGGTTATGAGAGTAATTGAGGGCTCTCAAGGTGAGCCATCAACACTAAGAATATGAGCCAATAGATAATGTGCAACCATAGAATATGGAAGAAGGGACCATAACATGAGATTATGATGAAGAGAACCAAGAAGAAAAGCCTTCAACTTAATGGACAACCCAAGCTATAAGTTACATCTTCAATGAACAACCACATAGGATAAAAGGAGCCATTAACATGTGCCACATTACATATTTTATTATAGCAAAATCTTTTTCAACATCCACAATTACATCAAGAACCAAGGAGGGTCAACCACACAGTTAGTCTCTCCTCATGTGCAAGGATTTGCCTTCTAGAGCTTATCTCATCAAGAACATACAATAGCTACTCAACATGAACCCAAAATACCCAAGAGATAAATCATAAAAGAATGGAGAGAGAGCCTCACATATATTTGCTTGTACCTTCAATTCCACCTCCTACATGATCTTCAACTAAGCTTAGAGGGGTTTGCGCTATCAATCCAACCATGAAAAATGAGGGAGAGAACTAGGCCTTCTATAGGCTTTTAGCTACATCTCTTCTTACAATAAAATATCAATATCTTTCCTAGTTCCACTACTTTCTCCAAGGAAAGATAATAGAATATTACATTATTTATCTCCCCAACTTCTTCTCCCCCAAAATAACAATAAGTGGTTTTAGATCCACTTTTCCTTCAATGAGAAATAATAAAATATACATTCCAGCTTCTAGATCCACAAATTAAGGATTATTAAACCACTAAAAAGCTGGACATCCCTCTCTCGGCTCTTTCTCCAATACAACAACCACATAAAGGTATGACATGGCTGCCTCCAAATACGTGCCAAGGGAGTGAAGCTATTCCTCAAGAATGCTTGGTGTGACCAAGCACATGCTAACTTGGACCATATAACAAACTCCTTTAGATGGGACGTCCTAATAAAATATTGTATTTGAAAACCTTCCTCAAAGGCTGGACGCTCCACATTCCATGGTAACAAACTAAGTCAAAGTTTGTTGTAACAACCTCCCAGCAAGATGGGCAAGCTTTGAGGGTTTCCTAATCCATTCCTTGAACGCTGCTAATTAACTCCTTTGGAATATGTATCATATATGCCTTGGATTCCTCTTAAACAAATTGTTTCTTCTCCCTTTAATCACCTTTGACCATGTCAAGGGGTTTGACATTCTTTTCTTTACAGCTGAACGCCCTCTTATCCCTCTTATGCTGGGCTGTAATACTGATTAAAACTGTTCCAGAGTAGCCTTCTTTTTAGTGCAGTTGCCACAAAACATCCTTGGAGAATGCACCCAGGCTGCTGGCTGTTTAACATGCTGAGATAGGTCTGCAATGGTGAATTAACAACTCTAAAACAGTGACAGATCAGTGCGGAGAATTTTTGAGGTTCCTAAGGCTGCTCAACAGGCCTGTCTTTGACCTCTTGATGGGCACTACGTTCAAGGGTTTTCAAATTGTTTTTCTTGCTGTCTATGACAGCAAACAAGTCTGATATTTCTGCCCACTGAATCTGCCCCTTAGGACGTGATTTACTGCCCCTTTGTAGATGCTGTTTTAAGGATTTAATTAAGAGGTTTTTGCTGTCCAAATTAACACATATAAAACTCCACAAAAACAGTAAATACCCTCTAGGATCTTTACACTTGCTGAAATAAAAGAATGCAAACACAAGATCTTTAACACATATTTTTGGTCAACATGACCCTGGAAAAATCCCCATGGGGAAAACAAGCCGGAAGAGAAATTTTATTATGGAGATCTCAAGCTAAAATAGCAACAAGAAACAATAACAAAGGAACCTGGTACAATAGCCAACTCCTTTTTGAGCTTGGCTTTGGAGTTCCTTGGTAAATGCGCCCTCCTTGGGATTTGCGCCCCTCTAGGATGAATGCGTCCTTGTCCCTGCTATACTTTCTTGCCTTGCTTGCTAGTGTGCGCCCTTAGTCCAGTAAGTGCACCCCTCACTCAAGCCTTGCACACCTTGCCTGCTAGTGTGCGCCCCCACTCAAGCTTGCGCTCTTTCTCAAGCCTTGCGCCCTTGCATCTCACAAAGTGCGCCCTCAAGTTCTCATGCGCCCTTCTTCTCTCAAGAATGCACCCCTTCTTCTCCAAGCTTTTCTCTCTTCTCCTCTTTCACCCAAATCACTCAAGTGAACAAGTGAGTGCCTCTTTTGCCCTTTTGCCTCATCCTTAGGCTAACCTAGAAAACCAATGGCCAAGATTAGATCTTAGGCCAAACCTCCAATCAATGGTGGAGATTAAATTTCCAAAATGACTTAAGTCTCCTAAGTCACTTTATGTTATTAAAGTCACTTGACTTAAGTGAAATAAAGTACTTTGACTTTATAACATAAAGTAAAGTGGTGAGGGTCAAATATTTCCCCCTTTGAGTTAGATACTCAATAAATCAAGGGGACCACTTTCCAAGGTACCCAAATCTCAACATATATGCTGGGCTGTAATACTGATTAAAACTGTTCCAGAGTAGCCTTCTTTTTAGTGCAGTTGCTACAAAACATTCCTGGAGAATGCACCCAGGCTGCTGGCATGTTTAACATGCCGAGATAGGTCTGCAATGGTGAATTAACAGCTCTAAAACAGTGACAGATCAGAGCGGAAAAAAGTCCCAAAATATTGCCTTGGCTGCCGAAGCAGGCCCTCTGATATTGTGTTTTGATCCCATGTTTATAAATAGCATTAACGTAAATTCTGTATGGGATTTAGGACAGACTTCCACTCAAGGATAGGCCCCTCTGATATTGTGTTTTGATACCATGTTTGTAAATAGCATTAATGTAAATTCTGTATGGGATTTAGGACAGACTTCCACTCAAGGATAGTTCACCATCGTACAGGTGACCAGCTGTCCTTTAAAGCTATATTTGGGATCTGTGCCAGGGTCTATAAAATCTTTTCCTCTGCATGGTCATTCTGGTCAGGACATTCATTAATAAATATCAAACACGATTTTTTGTTTTGGCAATGCTGATCTGTCTATTAAATAACCTTGTCTCTTCTGCTTGAAAATTCTTGGTGTACTTCTGGAAAATGTCCCCAAATACTGCTGGGTAAATAGACTGTAAACCACCAAAAGAAGGAACCCTTATTTAAGCTGGATAGACCCTTTCTCCCTCGAACTCACCATGCATATACTAAGGCCAAACTTCCTACTATCCAGTGGCCGTTGTGCCTGGTGCTAAGCTTGAATCCAATTGTTGGCTGAGCCTTTAATGTTCTGCAGGTTTTAATCACTTGATTCCAGTTACACCATCCTTTCATCTGCTGTTTGAAGGTGATACGATCCATAAGTTTGTGACCTCCAGATGCTGCTGATTTAGGATTGTTTTAGATCAGTGTATAAATACAAAGGTGCTTCTATCATGTTACAGGAGCCTGGATGATAGTATGCTGGAAACTCTGCTACAGGGTTCCTTTGTGACAGGTGTATTGGATACCCTTCCTCCATGTAACATCCCCTAGCTTAACTGAGGAACATTACTAGCGGAATACACACACATAAAAAAAAAAATCTGCTAACATATCCCGTGGCTACTAGCTACAGGAAAACACACAAATTTAACCATTCTGCTATCATTAATTTAAATTTAGCTACAACATGCTGAAATAAACATGAATGCAGCTAATTAACTTCATATACAACAATATATAACCCATTCACATACACAGAGTTAAAACACAACAATTTAGCTCATAAAATAACACAAAACATATATAAACACTTATCTTTTCAGAACAATTGTGCAACCACCTGCTTGAGACAGACGTTCCACCCAACCATAGACTTGTTGTTCTAGATCTCAGCAGCAAGTCATCCTCGAGATGGGGCTAGGAATCCACAAAAGAAGGTGTCTCTCACAGTCCATTCACAACTCGGATATCCCACAACCCACTGGTATTCTTCAACAACTATCCCGATTTCCACCAGCGCTCTTCCTTTTGACCTGCCCAACCCAAAGAATGTACCCTTCACTGCTCTTTGCCCTCGGGTGTCCCATTCGTTTATTAGGGTCTCTTTGGCACATGTAACTAGGAATCTCACTACTGAGAACTCAAGGGAACTCATTGCTAGGAAAACTACCAGAAAAACAACAACAATCACTTGCTGTTACAGTACAACTCACATAGGAGTTCACTCTTCAGGTCTAACAACCTGGATCTTTTGCAAGCCCGAAAACTTGCTTCTTTAGTCTTCAACAGCTCCAAAAATGCTCCAGAATTCATTCTCCATTGTTGTCCCAGCTCCAGAGCTCCCTTTTTCCTTGTTCTCCCCCTTCTCTTGCAAAAACATGAATGTCTAAAATTGCCTGCTCTCCCCATACGAATTTCCTTTCTTTTCCCCAAGCAAGTTGACTCTCACTCTCCCCAATGTTGATTGTACTTTAGCCCCATGCTCCCAATAATTATGGGATGTGACTTCTCACATCCACCCTCTTATATGTATTCAATGATTGACTTTGGGAACACTCAACAACAAAATAGAAGGTTTATACACAAAGATAATAAAATTCATGAATGTGGGTTTTGATTAATATCCATAAATAATTTTCTCCTTGGACCCTCTTTCCGTCCTAATACACACCTACAAACGTGGAGAAGTCTCCAACCCACTTGGTGTGTCCTTGGAGGCACAAACCTGAATCCAGACCCACTGTCACCTCAATCTGGACTCCTTCCGTCTAGGCTCACTCCTAGGGAAGCCAAGGGCGGTAGACCCTATTAAACTATGTGAAGAATTTATTAGTTCTAGGACTTAATTGATTTGTTGATTAGTATTACCCAACCCAATGACAAGCAACCAATGCAATATGCAATCTTTCAATGACAAGCAAACCTTTATTTTATAAACAATTAGACCAGTGCCTAAAGATTATTAAATTCCACTCGTTGAGTAAATATTCACAAAAAGGGTATATTTATAACTTGAAATAAAAAAAAAATATATCCACACAATGATTCACAAAATAACTTTACATATAAAAAATTACTTTCCAAAAAGTTAAAGAATGCTTGAATAAGAAATAAAGAATAAAGCGAATAACTTGCAGAAAATAAATGGAAGGTGAATAATTTGAAAATAAATTGCTGAAATAGAAATTGTAATGAAATATAAATGTTGTGCAAGTGTTTAGGTTGCTTCTAGTTAATTTTAAGTTTCTCTTTAGCTTAGTGGTTTAGATGTGAAGGTTGCAAACCTAAGCTATGTGACCTCCCCAAGTCCTTATCCCTTAGCCAAGAGGAAATGTTGGGTGCTCAATAAAAAGAACAACAAGGTTCCCCCCTAGATCCACATGTCAAGTCCAAAGTGCTTAGGCACTCAACAAGGAGGACACTTAGTGCCGTGAAACCATTCTCGGCTTCAACCCCTTCTAGCCTCCACAAGTCACCTTATTTTAGTGGCCAAACAATAATAGAAATGGGTGCCTAATTAAACTATCCACTCAATCCTTTGCCTTTTCTTATTACCCAAGATTCACAAAGTGGCAAGGGGAGGGAATATAGGGCAAAGGTGGGGTAAATTTTATTTACT
>ML779366.1:206470-221128 GCA_009831015.1 Picea engelmannii
GGAAACCCTTCTACTCAAGGGAAGAAAACCCAACAATCCTTTGCTATATTCTCAAGAGAAGATCCCCCAACCATAAAACCCTAATGCACACAAGAGGGTGCTCTACAACCTTGAAACTTGCGCCCAAGAGAGGTGCGCACTTCAACCTTGAGTGTAGGTATGAAATTTCCAAATGACAAGTGACAAGTGTGTTTCCTCAATGGGGAAATCACCTTTATTTATACTAGACCAGACACAACAATAGGTGTGTCTGTTGGCACAACAGGGCCGACCTCAATAACTCAGAAATATAATTATTTATTACAATAAACATTAATTATCTTTCACATATGGTGGGGCCGACTTGTACCCTTTACATCACAATTAGGGTTACAAGTAAATCTTACCCTTAGACAATATAACAAGGGATCCACACGTCCACTAGTGCTCAACCACTAGGGACACGTCCACCTGTGCTCAGCCACAGGGACGTCATACTCAACAAATCTTTATCTCAACTGAGTCCATAGGAGAATCATCTGGAGTACCACATCGTCTCAACTCTCACACAGAGGAGAACGATACACCCATCACATGGGCACACCCAACCACTGGGGGATGACTCAACTCTTACACAGAGGAGAACGATGCCCCATCACATGGGCATGCCCAACATTGGGCTCTCTCACAGGTCGACTCAACTCAGTCACATAGGAGAATGTATCCTGGAGGATGTCTTACAGCGTTGCAATCATCAACACATGGGTGTCAAATTTTTGAACATAAAAGGAGATTCAGATCTAGTCATCCAACAATTTAACAACAAATTTGCATGCAAATCTGAAAGGCTTAAAAGGTATAGGAATGCAATATGGGACTCCATTCAAAGTCTTGATGCCGTAAACCTTATTGCTATTCCTAGAGATCAGAACGTTAAAGAATATGAACTTGCTATAGCTGCCTCCACTCTTCAACTCCCCCAAGATTTGATCAAAGAAAACATTACAGTAGAAGTCATATTTAGGCCTTCAGTTCCAGATAATATGGATCATTGGCAAATATTTGATGATGATAAGCAAGCCATTAGGTTCTTGAATCACATGCAAGAATTTTTAGAATTCCATGTCAATGAAAAAGAAGAGGGATGTAATTATACAAAAAATGATTATAAGATTAACCTAGTCCCGAGAGGCCTTGTTTCACAAGAAAAATTATTTGACATGCAAGATGGTCACAAACCAAAGAAGGAAATAGGTATGAAACCAAGTGATCACTTTGAAGTTAACATTGGAACTAATGAAGAGCCTAGGATGGTGAAGGTCGGAAAAAGCACACCTACAGAGGAAAGGAAAGAAATAAGAAAATTGCTAAGAGAATATAGGGATGTTTTGGCTTTCACCTATGATGAGCTTAAGGTCTACAGGGAGGATGCAATTCAGCATGTCATTCCTTTGAGGGAAGAGTCTAAGCCCTTAAGACAAAAGTTGAGACAGATTAACCCCAAGTTAGCTCCTTTGGTCCAAAAGGAGTTACAAAAAATGCTAGCAACCGAAATAATAGCCCAAACTAGACATTCTTATTTCAACCAAGTATCTTCCCCAAGATGGGAGAGCTATGATGAAAATGAAATGCAATGATTCTTATTTATACAAATCCTCCTAAAAGTTTTTGTCCACTTAACTTTAGGGTAAACCACAAAGTAAGGGGTCAACAACCCTTACTTTTCCCCTTTACAATTTTAAATTTGGTTTTGCACATAAGAAACCCTAAAAGAAGCATGACGTCACCCCTTTAGGGCAACGTTTTGGCACTTTTAGCAAATTGTTGAGCTTAGAGATGAAACGTTGGGCCTCCAAAGGCCTCCCTCTCATGCGCTAGGTTCTCCTCTATCAAGCCAAGGCCTCTCTTCGTCCAAAAGGTGCCAAGTGTCAAGTCAACCACACCACCACACCAAACCCTAGCCCTAGGGTGACATCAAGCCCTCTAAATGTGACATTTTGACCTCCAAAGGCCAAACGTTGGGCTTGTAGGGGCTAGTTGAGGTCGCCCAAGGTGCCTCTCAAGCCTCCAAAGGCTATCATCATCGTTCGACGTGCGGGTCATGGTATCCACACTGTGGGCTTCATCCCCCAAGGAAGCCCAAGCTAGGCTTGTTCCTCCAAAACTGTCCACCAAGCACGGTCTTGCAAAGACAATGAATACGCCCTCCAAGGATCTCAAGTGAAACATATCATGATAAGTAAATCAAATCAATAAAAGAGTCATCTAAGCATGTGCTTCAAAAACCACCTCATCAAATTAAACAAGTGCTCAAGACCCTATGCAACTTGCCAAGTTTGGGTATGAGAGGGTTGACAAAGTGACCTATTGGGTGAATCATCCCCTAAGTCAATGAGTGTTTCTCAGGTGGACCCCCCTCTAAGCCATGTGTAGAAGATGAAGTGGATGGGGGCAAGACTTTTGGGCATGGGGTTCATGACATACAAGGGATTGTAGTGTTTCATTTATGGGTGCCTTTGTAGATGGTGTGTTGCACCTTCGTTTTCAGTGCATCCTTTTTCCAAGCCCATTTATTGCCTTTTGTTATTTTAAAATGTTTCCAGGTTGAAGCCAAGGTGGGGCTTCTACCTAAGCATGGAAAACAGTGCCCACCTTGACTCCACCCTGGTCACATTATGCTTCCTCAAGTTGAAGAAAATGTGTGAGACTTCTACCTAAGTATGAAAAACATTGCCCACACACGCTCTACCTTGGTTGGCATTTTGCATTTGTTGTTTTTCACAGGTCCCATTAGTTTCTTATGAGAGACATTTCATTGTCCTCGGGATCCCTGGGCGAACATTTAGAAGGTCTATGATTGGATTTTATCTTTTACCAGCGGACATTTAGAAGGTCTATGAAGGTCTATGATTGGTCAATACACCTAAAAATCCCAAAAGATGAGGAGGCGAGGGGGTGAAGTGTGGAAAGTGGTAAGTATGATTGGGAATGGCATGATGACTTGTCAAGGGGACCTCCCAGTAGCAAACCCATGACCACTTACTAGGGCGCAATGTCAACCACCAAGGTGAAACAGGGCAAAGAGCATAACTTCCAAGCAAACGTTACATAATCAAAAGCAACTTTAAATGCAACGTACTCAAATGCCTCAAATATTCAAATGACACTCACCATAATACCCGGCTTGTACTTCATGGAGCAAGACCCATTGTCTTCCATAAGCAAGATGGTGTGGCATATACCATCGTGATGAATCTAAGGTCTGTGGTGGTGAGGTGGGCCTTTGTCTGTGCAAGTGGACGCTGTCAGCCATCTGTCTCTCGGTACTTCATGTCTGCAACCTGAGGGCCTTGAGACATCATCTCCTTAGTTATCCCTAGGAAATGGGGATAACAGATAGAATTGATTTTGATGAATCTGAAAATACTGTATGATGTTTTATGTTCCACATTTTGAAGGAAACTAGGCTTCAAGAAAAGAAGATTGCAAGGATTATACCTTGAATTCCTTTTGCTCTTTGTTGCTTAGGGCACTCAAAAAATTGTTTGAATAAGGAAAGCTTAGCAATAGGCAACAGGTGCATTTCATTAAGGTAAAAGGTTGGAAAAATTACAGAGAAAGAGGATGAGATGGCAATCAAGAAATAGGCCACGTTGGAGGTTGTGATAAGGATTGTGAAGATCATATTGACAAGAAAAAGGATGGAAGTGATAGTGAACAACAAACTAGTAAAATAAAAAATAACAAAGCTTGTTATTATTGTGGAAAGATGGGGCACTTTGAGAAGGCTTGTAGGAAGAAGGTTTGTGACCTTGAGGAGAAGTTGAAGACCAACACTATTGGATCGATTGACCAACAATGTGCTCATGATAACAAAAGTGACAGTAATTTTCCTTTTCTATAAGTTGCTCCTAAGCGTTGCATGCTCATACTTCTTAATTTTTTGAAGATATTAAAATGCCATTGTAACCATAGTTCTACTATGTTTTAGTTGGGAGTGAAGATAACTAATGAGTGTGATTAGCTCAGTGGGTTTACTTGAGTGGTCGAGTGCTGTGAATTACAAGAAGGAGATTGTGGGGTCAAGTCCTTTGGCTGGTTGGCTTTGTGGATATTGTGGGTCTCACTTGAGGCCTTTGCTAGGTTAGGTTTCTAACATTGCAATCGATTGATTTACCTTGGGTACCATCGTCGTAATGAGGGGAAGTGCTTGGTGGGTTTCCGTAGGACATGCATTTCATTTGGGATAAAAAACTAAGGAATGCGATTCTCCAAAAGTCAATGCTACTATATATAGAGAACTTGTTGGCAATCTTATTTGTTTAACTCATAATAGACCTGATATTTTCTTTGTTGTTAGTTTGGTCTCCAGATTCATGCAGGATTGAAGGAGAGCCATTTGAAGGGTGCAAAGAGAAATTTTCAGTATATCAAAGGTACATATCAGTGTGGCATTAAGTATGTTAGCTGAAATTTAAATTAGTTGGTTGAATATACAAACTTTGATTGGATTGGTGATGGGAATGACTGGAAGTTGACTTTTGGATATGTGTTCCATCTCAGACCTAGTCTGATTGTACGATCATGTAGAAAGGAACTTGTAGTTTCCTTGTGCTTTGTTGAAGCTAAGTACAAAGGATAAATGTTGGAACCAAGGTAGTTTGGATTCGCAACTTGATGACAGAGCTTGGGTTTTTTCATAAGGAATTGACTACAGTGTATCGTGACAATCATAGTGCAAAACAAGTGGTTCATAATCTTGTTGAACACAAGAAGATGAAATATGTTGAGCTTCATGCCCATTACTCCCGATAGTTGGTACAAGAGAATGTGGTAACACTTGTTTATTGTAGCACTGATGATCAAATTGCAGATATACAAAGTCATTTCTAGAAGCGAAGTTTGTTAAGTTTCGCTCTATGTTGGGGTTTGAGGAAGCTATCATTAAGGGGGGTTGTTGAGATAATGGACCTCCTAGTCCTCCAAGAAGTTGTGTTGAAGGGGGGATGAGGAATTATTAAGATAATTCCACCTCCTAATCCTCCAAGAAGTTGTGTGGAAGAGGGGATGTTGAATTTTTGTGATTAAACCTAATTCTTGGATGTTAGTTGGTGGATTGACCAAGCAGTTGACTAACCCACTGAGGAGTTTCGATTGGGTGTATCAGACTGACTAAAGTAGTTCCAACTAGGTCCACTATAAACGATTGGGTGCCAAATAAGTCAAGAATTGTAGATTGTCTAACCATTTGGAGCCATTTTGGGTGATCAAAGTTGATAGAATCGACCTTATTACTACAAGGGATATTGTTTACATAGTCAAGTATAAATAGATGATTACTTGGAGCGATTTATATGGTGAAGTATGGCGAATATATTTTTATTATGTTGATATATACTGTGCTAATGCTATAACGATGTACTTAACACCATCATTCGGCTTGGATATGTTGTTTACTTTTGTAATACACCTATGAATTCTAACATAGGTTATGAGCAGTTTAGAGATATACATCTTTGGAGTGCAGTTAACACAAAATGAGGTAGGTTTTTGTTAAAGCGACAAGTGATCTTTGGAGGTGAACAATTTTGATTTGATTTTATTTTTCACCTTTATTTAGACTTAAACGAATTATGTAGAGGAGAGGCAAATGATGAATAAGAGAGGAGAAATGTTATATGTTGAGAGAATAAGTTAAAGAGAAAAGGAGCAAATAAGCGGTACAAGTAGTAGTTGAACCTGTTGGAACACATATAATCCTAAACTATTGAGCTTTATTCTCGCAACTTCATCCTTCCTAAAGTGTCAAGTCAGAAATCAGTTTCCAATTTTATTTCGGTTCACAAGGCGCGCATAATATACGCCGTTGATGAAGTCCCCCGTTCAATCGAACGATCCTCTTTTTCCCCGAGTTTTGGAGCCGCCTGATTGATAAAGAGTCAAATCACTAAAGGTCGCTTCGGAGCTTCGCGCTTCGGGTGTTTCGATAGGTCTTAACCTTTAAAGTCCCGATACCTGAAAAGTGTTCGTTATCACTGTTCATAAAACTTTAAAGTACACTAGTCATAATACACGTGTACCTTTTGAGTCTTCCCTGGGTAGACACGTGCCATCCATTTCCGACCTTTTCAGTTGAAGATTCATACGATTCTGGTCTCGACACGTCGCTACGGGTAATGGCCTTTCGGAAATATAATAAAGAGTTAACTTGCAAATCCACGAAGCAACAAAATGCCGAAATATTAAATCTGAATTAGATGAGTTAATCTTGATTAAAAGAAAGTTAATAACTTCGCACTTCAGAGTTCAGACCTTTCCCATCTATCACATCTTGAAATCTCTGAAGTCCGAACTTCCGAAACACTTGAAACTTAAACAGGGTTAATTAAAACTTAAAAAACGATTATCCGATAATTAATCATTTCGCAGCTTTGGGTTTCGGGGATTCTATCTCGAGCTATTGTTAAAAATCCCATAGTCCGAATACCCGAAAAACATTAAAGTTAGACATGATTAATTAAGGTTTTAAATGCGATTATCTCGTAATTAATCTTTCATGAATTCGCGATTCGGGAAATTTCGAACCTATTTCATCCGAAATCCCCAATCGCGAACCGTCGATATTAATGGCATTAATCACAAATCAACAGTAATGATTTTAATGTAGATTGCAAATTGCCAGCTAGATTTTCTCATTAAGGTAAATAAATTTATCGTCAGTAAAGGTATTATCAAATCAATATGCCCGGGGTGAATAAGAATGCTTGATTTTGAATTCCATTTTCATTCTCGCAGAATAGCAAGTTTTAGCCAACTGAGAAGCTCATGCATTCACCTGTAACAGGTAACCCCGTTCTGATTTCATCAATATCATGGCACCATGAAAGATGGCTAAAGCAACTGGTGAAAGCACGAATCCGAATACAGATGTTATGTCAGATACCTCACCGAGAGCTATAGACACTGTGAAATCTTGGACATAGGTGTTCGATATCCTAGAGCATGAGCTTATAAATTGCCCCGACGATTCAGGCGACGAAGTAACCGAAACCCATGAAACCAAACTCAGGGATATAGCTCAGTCAGGGCTACACAAAGTAGCTGTGCGACCGAGACTCATGCCGTATAACGACATGATAGGCTGGGCCCTGGAAAACGTCGACATTTCAACCAGGAGCATTTACAACTCTCAGAAGGCTACTGTTGGGTCCTTTCGACCAGAACACAAATGTATAAGCTATCCCCCGACTTTAAATATAATTACAATGTTGCATTCATACAGGAGTTCGAGAGACAAGAGTGTACGCAATATGATAAAAGCTACCCCGATTTAATCAAGGACCGGTGGGGGCACTCGGAGAAATTCAGAGCCGACACTCACGACATATATGCCACAACATCGTTAGACGCTCATATGATTTATGTGGCTATGATGCTATGTAGGCTATTTGGAAAAAAGGATTCCTCTCATTTCCTGTTGGCATGGGTGCCAATTATACACGAGGTGGCCGAGGGATACTCTTTCAACTGGGCCAAGATGTTATCAGACAACTTGGCTAAGGAAATCACAGTGTACCAATTGGCAAAGTCCAAAGGGAAACCTGCCCCTTTCTATATGTCCGCATACATCATGGATGCTATTTGCTTTATGACTCCTTTCCCTCTGATGAACTGGAGCTGGACTCCGACCAATGCTGAACCTATCCATTTCTATCACTCCAAGCTGTGGGAAGACAAAGCCAGAGATTTCTTCTACGAAATTTGCCATTATGTAGTGGTACCTATTCATATCGCCCTATACGGTTGCCCACCTCCCATAATTTCAGACAAAATCATGGCAAACCTGGGCAAAATAGTAGACTGGTACATCGAAGAAAACTTTTCTTACATCAAGGTTTTCGGGTGCTCGGTCCCTCCCCATGCTCTCACGAAGTTTTTACCAGATTGGCTAGTATGCCGAGAAGTGGCGTATCATACCGTGACAGGGGGCATCAACAAGGAATTGAAAGCGACCCAGAAAAAGGTATGGCCAACCTTCCCTCTTCAGGTTGGTATGTTTTCGTTGTTAGACTTCGGCCATTCTAAAGTAGAGGCTACAACTCTGGAGGATGTCAAGTTGGTTGATATCGAGTAAAAGGCATGATCCATAGAAAATCGTGGAAAACCACCTGGCTCAATACAACTTAAAAATGTATATGCACGAGAATTCCCCACAGGATGAAATATTCAAGGGAGCCAGGTCATATGAGGAAGTACTGAACAGAGTCCAGACTCTATCACCAGATCAACAGGCCAGCTTCTTCAGTGTCCAACAACACAGACGGAATAGCTTGCTGAAGGTACTACAGGGAGAGTTGGTATCCCCTTCGTCTACACAAGAGACTGTACCTCCAGGTTTTGAGATAGGGAGCTCTGGAAAAAAGGGAACTAAGGAAAATCCAAAGGACACTAAAATCTCAATTGAGGAATTGGAAGCTTCAGTATCAACTCCACTAGGTCCTCAAGCAATGGCTCAACTCGAAGCCTTTCTGAAATGAGGACAAGATACATCGCCATCTACACCAGACAAACCGGTTACCAACACAGCAGAGCAACAACCATCCGCAGAGATAGATAACCCCATTATTTCATTAACACCTTTGCAGTAAAGCTTCGAAAATCCCAGTTCTGAAGTCATCTTTATAGATGATCTTACCCCAATTTCAGTGGAAGAAATGCCTCCTTCAGACTTCTTTTTCAGCAAGAAGAGGAGGGCCATCGTTAAGCGAGAAACGCATCAAAAAGATGGTGCAATAGTCAAAAGACAGAGAATGGTGTATGATGGACAAGGTCGAGATGATTCAGATTTCGCTAAGGAAATGGTAGGTTCATTAGGTGCCTTTGCCATGACCAATCAATGGCCTGTAGAAAATCTGGTCGAGCAACTAAAACAAAGGAATTAGTTGGTAGAGCAATTGCAAAAGCAAATACTAACGACTGAGCAGACTGTTCAGAATAAGATGAATCGGGACTTCGAGCAAATCAGAGCAGGTGATAAACATCAAATTCAACAGCTCCAAGCCCACTTTGACGAACTCCAAAGGAATTCTCAGTTCAATCAAGGACTTATCACCCAACATGCTGAATTGATAAAACAATTGCAAGCTAAGTTGGAGTTGACTGAAAGTACCTCAGTGGATATTTTGGCTCTTCAGACCCAAGCAATTGAAATAAATGAAAGAATTGAAAATGCCTAGCAAGATCTTTTTATGAAGGTAGAAGCCGTCTAAAAGTGCTACCAGGCGGTTGACCTTTCTCTGAAAGACATCTATATCAAGGAGAGAGAAGCTCGTTCAACTCGAGCTAAGTTTCAAGAGGCCATCTTATTGATACCAAAGGATAATGTCTCAAATGTACATCAGCTCTCTCTGTCAGAACAAATAAGAGGTGACATAATTCTAAAGGCCTGGGAAACAAATTTAATAGAAAGCAAGAGACTTGCCAGAGATGTAACTGAAGCTTGTCTAGAAGCGTTTACATCACTAGACAAAGGGCTAATTGATTTTGAAGGGAATGCTGTTTCCGAAGCCCTGGGTCAAATCGATATAGCAAAGAATCAATATAATTCCAGAACAAGCAAAGAGGAAGCTCTGACGGCCATCCAAAATATGAAACAGATCGATCTCCTTCAAATAAACAAATGGATAGTGAAACCAAGCTTGCAGCTACAGGTCATGTCTCAAGGAGCTAAAAGAATACAGGAAAAACTGCCTCAGGTAGAAAGAAAGTTATACACTTCCAAGGCCAATCAAGCAACTGAGCCTTCAGCGCTGGTAGTGAAATTAGTAAGTAGATGCATCCAATGCATTGAATATGAAAAAGCAAACACATCTGGAAATAAGTAAGGAAGTGTTATTACATGATTGGATATCAGTGAGGGGATAGATGGCAACAGAGCTATGATGACTAGGACGTTGTGCCACAACATCAATGAGATCAGAGGACAGAAGGGTTTCGGCCAGTAGACGAAGAGATTGCCAACGAAGCCCATTATTCTATATGTTCTATTTTCTTATTTAAGATATTTACTATTTTTAGACTATGAGAAGTCTAACCGTCTTTGAGTTGTGACAATTTTGTATAAATACATAGATTGAAGACTTATTACATGCTGCTTCTTGCCGATTGTAATAGAGAAAAATCTCCTTATTGAGTATTAATACAAGTGCAAACAGAGATTCCAAGTTTTTTTAATCTGGGTTATGTGTTTCTTTTGTTTTCCATCTCTCAACATTTCTTTATACATTCCTTGATAAATGTTTGATTTCAACTTAGTACAACCACTACTGTAATCTTATTGTATCAATAATTTATTAAGTAAGCAACTTTTCCTCTGCATTTACTGTGAGTAAATCAAGACCTGCTTGCTGTGTAGATTCCTGCATTTTATACTTTATTCAAGGTTACACTATCTCTTTTCTTCTACTGCAACAAGGTGGGACTCTTCAGTAATTGATGCCCTGCTTTGTTTTACAGTTTTGTATCTTTCTCTCGCACCATTCAATATTACAGTTTTGACTCAGACACAAAATACTGCCTCTGTGCTGTCGAACTGTTAATTTCATTTAAGGAATTTTTCTCATATAACTAAGGTAGAAAAATCACCTTTTATAAACACTCTCTTTGAACTTTCCTGATGCCTGACATTATTCTTTGAGCCTTAGGTTTAATCTCAGGAACAACAGAACCAAGCCAAGAAAGTTGCTTTGAGACCACTTGTTATGTCCCTATCACCAAAATGACACAAACGATGAAAAAATATGAGAGAATAGGGAAGATATTGAAGAATAATGATTAGTATATTTTGAAGGGTTACATATTTGGATAGTACTCTTCTAGATGACAAATGAGAAAGTGGGTGGACTCTGCAACTTTAGACCATGATATAAAAGTCAAATGTCCAATTGGATGTAGAGATTATAAAATATAACTTGTGATCATGTTGATAATCTATTGAAGAGAAGACTTGTCTATCTATCTCTACACACACACACACCCACACACCCTAGGTAGATCCTACAAAATGATTTTTTAAGGGCTTGGCTATTTGTACTAATTAGATTACATAGTGATTTGACTAAGAATATGTATGTTGTGTCCAAGTTGTAACTAGGGGCATAACAACCAACATCTTGTAGGCTTTTGTGGAACAATACAAGATGGTGTTTCAAGCCTAAAGGGGTTATTTCTAAAGGTAAGAAATTATGTAGATCTATAAATATGTCATCCTCTCTAAGCTCTAAGGGACCTAGAGAGCTCAATATGAGTCCCCCATTACATTAAAGGATCTTTACGAGGCACTAAATGTTATGCTTGTAGACAAAGTCCCCTGAACTTTCCATGTGAAGTTTTATAAAGTTATGTGGAAATTCATATTCCCATAGAGGCTAACAAGAGGTAGTCCTTGGGGAGGATGATCAGTCAAGGAGACCTCAAATAAACCCCTAGGGTTGTTACCCAAAAGCAATCACTGTGTGGAAACACATAACCTTTTTCAATGTGTCTTATAAGATTTAGCTAGAGCCTTAGCCTTGTGCCTTAAAGCATACAATCCCATGCATTGTGAATCCAAAATAGACATGCTTCTTGAGGGGAAGCTATATTCTAAATTTATTAAATTATATGGGAAGCGATGTAGTGGGCCATAATACCTTGTTAAAATTGACTTTGAAAAAGCGTATGATAGAGGGCAACTTTGTTTGTGGCCACCATGAATGATAAAATGGAGGTGGATGGTTGGGATCCTTTGCTCCTTGAGGCACATGTAAAAGGGCTGTGGGGTTGTGATGATCATGATCAAGAATCACTTGCTAGTGGGTTGGGGTATCATGGAAAGCTGATGTGAATTTTCCAAAAGCCCTAGATGATTGCTGTCCTATGTGTCACTTAATTAAATAAATCAGATCTGAACTTATTTAATCACAGAAACGGATATATCTGAACATGCAACAATCACACATATAGCTGGAAAATGAATAACACACATGCACAGTGATTTTCCCCTTCAATTCAGCTTATCATTCCGATGATCAAAGCTTACAAGGTACCTCCACAGTCTGCTGTAACTTAGCAGTTGTATGGTAAACAAAACACTAAATTGCTGTACGACTGTACGACGCTGTTGCTGTATGGATTCCCTCTTGCTGTTTTCTACAACAGACCTGCAATTTCTCCTCTCAGATGCACTCTCCTCCTTCTCTTGGTCTCCGCCTCTTTCAATTGTTCCCATGTGTGTTCCAACTTCTCCCTTCTTGTCTTATTTATGCTTGTGAGAGAGATAACTAATCTCCTCAATCCTAGCAACCAATTTCCCAAATCTTTACAACTAATCTCCTTAATCCTAGTAACCACCTTATCTCAACAATGAGGTGTACGACTAGGATTAAAACAAATCCAACTCAGTAATATTCTAGAATATTTGATTTAGATTTCTAAGACTAGGAGAACATGGGAAATTTGACTTTCACTTTTATTTATTTAAGTGAAATTACAAGATAATTTTATTTCCCACTTTTCCTAAGTGATCACTAAGAAGTCTTCTTGAACTACTACTCACACGTTCACACCTAACTTGTGCAAGAAGCTCATGTGCGAGCTACATCTCTCAACACTCTCTTAACATGGAAGGAATTCTGCACCACTCCAAGTCTGTCTCTGAATGCTTCAAACTTCCCTTTTGCTAGGGGCTTGGTCAGAATATCATCTACTTGCTGATTAGTGAGAATATACTGGAGCTTCATTGATCATTTTTGAATGTTGTTTCGAATGAAGTGATATCTGATCTTTTTGCTTGGATCTGTCATGAAACACAGGATTCTTTGAGAGTTTGATACAACTTTGATTATCGCAGTAAATCAACATGGGATCCAACTTCTGATCAAATAAACCTGCAAGCAACTTGCGAAGCCAAATGGCCTCACAACTTGCTGTATTAGCTGCCATATACTCTTCCTCTGCTGAGCTAAGTGCCATGGAAATCTGCTTCTTGTTGAACCAAGATATTACCACTGATCCCAAGCTAAAACAACACCCCGAGGTGCTCTTCTTGTTTGCTGCACTGCCTGCCCAATCTGAGTTTGTATAACCCTGCAACTTCACTTCACCATATCCAAGATATCTCAGACCATACTCCACTGTGGCCCTCAAATATCTGAGCACATGTTTTGCTGCTACCCAATGCTCCTGCTTCAACTCCACCATGAATTAACTCAAGGTGTTCACTGCAAAACCTATATCTGGTTTGGTGTTGACCAAATACATTAAGGAACCTATCAGCTGCATGTATAACATGGGACCTACCAACTTTGAATCTAAAGCTATCACCTTCTTCAGATTGGTGATCATGGGTATGGCCATCGGTTTGCAGTCCTCCATATGAAATCTCTTCAGGATCTCAACTGCATACCTATCCTGCCCAAGGAATATTCTCCTTGGTTTCTGCCAAACCTCCAAACCCAAGAAATAATGCATCATGTCGATGTCCATCTCGAACTCGGCTGCCGTATCTTCTTTGCACCCTACAATGAGCTTCTCTGCACCTATAAGAAACATGTCATCTACATATAACACCAGAATAAGCAGATCAGTCTCAACAAATATATAATATAAGTTAGGGTCTGCTTCACTTTTGGTGAAGCCCATACTCAACAAATATCCATCGATCCGGAATACCATGCCCTCAGTGCCTGCTTGAGTCCATAAAAAGCTTTCTTAAGCCTGCAAACATGGGACTCCTTCCCATTTACCTCAAAGCCATGAGGCTGCTCTATGTACATTTCTTCCTCAATGATCCCATTAAGGAAAGTTGTCTTCACATCCATATGATGTATCCTCCATGCCATGCCTGAAACTATGACATAATTGCTTTAAGGGAAGTGTACTTGGCGATTGGAGTAAATGTCTCCTCATAGTCCACTCCCTCTTTCTGGGAGAACCCTTTTGCCACAAACCTTGCCTTGAACTTCTCGATGTTGCCATCTGCTACATGCTTGATTTTGTAGAGCCACCTGGAAGTTACTACCGACTTCCTCTATAGTCTTGGCACTATGTCCCAAACATCATTCTTCATGATGGAGGTGTACTCCTCCACCATGGCATCCTGCCAAACCTGTTGGTCTGCTGCCTCTTGAAAACTAGAAGGCTCTAAATCTATGATGCTGCTCCTCAATGCCATGTAGTTTGGAAACTTCTTCAGAGGCATGCTCTCCCTAAATGTTCTCCTAGGAGCCCCAACATACTCCTGAGCATCCCTCAATGTCTATGTGAACCATCAAGGTCTCCTGACAGAAATGGAAGTGGCTAATGTCTCCTCCTCGTCACTTGAAGGTTGTTGTCCTGAATTAGAAATTGTTGGTGTGTTTGGTGACCCTGGTTCAACCTTCAGAGCCTCCTGCTCCTTGTTCTCTATCAATGGAATGGGCTCATGTGATTTCCTGGATGCAAAGTCCTCAAACTTCACATCCCTTCTCACGACTCTCTTCCTCTGCTATGGAATATAGACCCTGTAAATCTTTGAAGTCTTATTGTAACCCACAAATATACCCTTCTTATTGGAGGGCTCCAACTTAGTCCTTTTCTCTACAAGGACATGGATGTAGACTGGACAACCAAAGATGCGAAAATGATTCATCTTTGACTTCA
>ML779366.1:226639-236906 GCA_009831015.1 Picea engelmannii
TATATATATATATATATATATATATATATATATATATATATATATATATATAGCCCAAGGCATGTTGCAAAAGGGATGGTCATAGGTCACAGTTTCTAATCTGGTTGACTCCCTCGAGGTTACCAGCTGCTATTGTGGCTGGTGGTTGAGCTGTCCTCCATCTGGATATTCTGGGGGAGAGGGGATCTTGTGAGGTTTTCCTTGGATATATATATATGATCTTTTGACAATATATAGGGCAATTTCTGATATTTACCTGTTTCCTTATTTTGCGGCCTTGTTTGGATGTGGACTTCATGATATGTAATGCAAAAAATGCCAGAAAAAGACCATTGGAAAAATTATAGAAATGTGCTAAAATAGTTGTTTTTGATTTTGAAGAAACGTTTCTTTTTTCTCACAAGTTGGTTCCTATCCTTTATCCTGATAAAGATTTTTCATCGTGCTTTTAAAGAACACCACTGGCCTGACTGGCTGCAAAGGGGGAGAACCGACTTATAAACAAAGGTTAGAGGTTGACAGCTTGTATCTGATTTTGCTTATTACTATTAATAGCTTATTTCTCACTACATTATTTTCCGTAGTCATTTGAGACTAGGTTTTTGAATGTTGCTTCAAGCATTGACTTCTCACTTCTGTAGGAATATAGACACTGATCAGCTGTTTAACTTTGAACCAGGACAGGCATGGATAATTGACTGCAAAGTTATGATGCAAGTGAAGTTGATGTATTAAGGCATTCAATTTCAATGCTGCAAAATTTTTCTAGGCATACAGTTCAGTGGTAATGGGTTTTAATTTCTGTTGGGTGGTGTCAACAAACTCAGAGATCTCTTACATGAGCCAGATTGCCCCTTGGCATGGAATGGTACCTTGTGGAGGAAGAATGCCTTGATTATTATGAAATACAGGCAGGAATGCTGGAGATTGTGATATGATGACCAATAAAATTTGTCATGGGGTAATGGGTTTTATTCAGGCAATAACAGGTTTTAACATTTTTCATCTCTTATATAAATGTGCCATTCATGTCTTGTATCATTACTCTGACATTGGCTTCTTCTATTGGAGCATTTAGATTCTCAGTTCCCAATTGTAATGTCGTGTGCATTGTGTATAGACAAATAATCAGCCAATCATGCTTAGCATCTATGAGAGGTTTTCTGTTTTCCCAATTCAGTAGAACAAAGGAAGAGGTCAAGTTTTGGTCAAGGTAACAAAAGTCTGTAGGAGAGGCAATGGATTGATTATTAAGTTCTGTTTATTTGACATGACTCCATAATTAGTCAATCCTGATTCAATTTTATTTCATCACGGGGGCCATTTTTCAAATTTTAGAAGAATACATGATAATATTTTTGTGGTTTTGCCAAATTTGCTTGACCGCTTCATCATTGGTATGTTGATAATGATGGGTTTTCTGGCTATGCAATAGTGGAGTTTAGTCAATATGTTCAGTTTAGCTAATCCATACCCAAAACGTTGTTGCCAAGCATGGAACTTAACCTAAAGTAAAACTAATGCTCTGTCAACTAAGGTAACTTTAATCTTCCTAGTCATTAATAGCTACACGTGGATGCTTTATGTCCTTTTTAGCTTTAGGATTGACTTTTTTTCCCACATGGCTAGGGAAATTACATCCCAAATTTATTTAGATTTGTGTTAAGTGATGTTGTAACTTGGGAGTGAGGCCATGGCACTCGGAAATATGTATTCAAGGGATTCCATAGCGTTAACTGGACCTTCTGTATTTCTCTAAAGGATTTAATCAGGAGTCGATATAATATAGATTCATTTGCTAGGCATTTTCCTGGGGTCCAAACGGATCAAATGGCTCTCGTAGGATATCAAGTATGGAATGTCCTAGTTAGGAATAATATACCTAGTTACATGGTTAGTGAGCTAGAAAATACCCATTTGTGATTTAATTCTCAAACCTGCTAAAGTTTGTGGGTGATTTTATCTTTCAAGTCATGGGGTTAGTGTGCTATTTATCAAAGCTATGGTAGGGGGATCACATTCTTAAAAATAGTGGCTCCTACAACGAGTAATGTTGGGAAGAAGTGGTAAGCTCATTTATTTTAGTGGGTTTCCCTTCCCTGAAGGGAAAATATCAACAGAAGATGGATTTGTAGCAAAACATGGTGCCATCCTTGCTGTCATGAAGCATGACGCTACCCATTTTCCAATTTTTCATTCAAAACATTACTTTCCATCATTGATATAAAATTAGCCTTCTGATGTAGTGTGTATATACATTGAATATATTTAATTTTGGGGGTATATATATAATTTTGATACTGTCTTGAATAATTCAGCTTGTGAATGCCAACTATAACTGCTGTACCGTGGAGGATTTTCTTGAATTTTCTTCTCTCAAATTGTAGAGATTTTATAAGTCACATTGTATCTAATCAGTTTCTAACTTTTATTGTTGGCTTGATTTTTCTTTTGGTATCAATGCAAATGAGAACTTGCAGTAGTCACAGGATGACCAAAACCTTTCCTACTACATCTCGTTTGTTTGTGAAAATCATTTATATTATTATCTTTGGGATCCATTTTGATAAATTATTTCCCCCCTTTATCCATATTCCTGATAGAAGAAAGTGGAAGAGTGACAGTGATAGAGGAATGGTATGTATGACTTATTGTTTGTGTTCAGGTACTCTATTCCCCCTTTTATTTCTTTATTTTTTCTTGATTTGTATTTACCGAAGAATAGTTAATAGTCTTAGAGACATGCTATATGCAACTTTCTTCATGTTAACTGGTTTGTTGTGAAACATTGATTTTTTCGCTCCTTTCATCAAACTAAATGTACAAGAGGTTGATTGATCGTTGTTTGAGATGTTTGTAGATCCATGCAAACTTGTAGGTAAATATCCATTTGTTATATGTTTGGCTTTAGAGCATGTGAGTTGTGTCGTGATAGGTGTAAACCAGTAGTCATTGGGGTCGATGAATTTTTGAAAATGCAACATATATTTTATTTATTGTAATATACAAACTACAAGAAGGAAACATCCTCAAATTGTAGCTACATGAAAGCAATGAAGGATAACTCAAAACAACAGATCCTTCAAACTTTTTATACAAAACTGGGATCCTTGAAATATATCATTGCATCTCATTTTCCAAAGTGCATTCAAAGAGAGCACCTTATCACAGTAACATGAATGGACAAAGAAAACCAAGATTCCATTTATTAATGAGAAAGTAAAAGCTTTCTTATAAATGGTTACAAGCTAATTGAGTCAATCCACTTTATGAATGTGAGATAAAGCGAGAAACACACTAAAGTGAAATAAATCATAAAAGTATAAAATAATCTAAAGTTGAATTTAATGCCTATGCCTAATATCTATTTGACCTTTATAATTTGACATTTACTTCAACATGCACCCTTAATGATCAATATACTAACTACACTAAGTTTATTCCAGATTTTTCATTAATGTTTGATTATAATGGTTTTCTTTACGTGTTTGTGTTATTGTGCTATTTCATTAATGTCAGATATCTTGGCTTTGATACATATCACGATAACATGAACACATAAAGAAAACCAAGATTGCATTTATTACTGAGAAAGTGAAAGCCTTCTTATAAAGAGTTGCAAGCTAGTCGATTTATGAATGTGGGAGATATGGCGTCGAAACTCCTAGGCTCTGATACCATAGCATGGTAACATGAACGCAGAAAGAAAACCAAGTTTGTGTTTATTAATGAGAAAGTGAGTTTTTCTATAAAGGGTTACAACCTTGTCGAGTCAATCCACTTGATGAATGTGTCATAGACCGAAAAATAAATTAAAGCAAAGTAAAGCGCAAAAACATAAACTAACTTAAAGTCGAAGTGACTTTTATTAATGCCCATGTCTAATATCTAATTGACAATTATAATCTGAGATTGATTTTAATACACCTTGACACAATCACTTCTAACAAATGGTTTAAAACTATAGGTATGCACATATCTCAACAACATATCTTGGAATCTTGTTATGTCTTAGACTTAAAAAAAAGTGCTTTACCCTCTCTTGTTTCCCACAAATGTCACAAAAAGAGTTTGTAAAGTTTAATGTGGCCAACATAGTTTATGTGGGAAAGCCTTGATGGACAATGAGACATGAAAATAGCCCAAGTTGCTTGGATTTTAATTAAAGAGTGATCAGTGATGAGACAAACATCCAACATACAAAAAACATGCTTACATGAACATCTAATTTATGCTTTAAAAAATCTTTAAATCGTTAATGTTTTCTTAAAATGATCAACCTCCATTGACACATGTGTCAATGGCTTGATATGATACTCAAGTCCTTTGTATTATTTAAACTAGAGTGACAAGGGATGTAAATCCTTGGGTTAATATTTAGGGCATACATGCCTTGTGAACCTTGCAAACCCATCAAAATAAATTCTATTTAAACTATTGTGCTGGTTTTTTACAATATTAATTTAGGGGAAAACTTTCAAATATTTTGAAGTTTATCAAAATTGATGAAGATGACCTATAGATCAATATCTTACATTTAAACTTAAATGCGATGTACTAAAGATAAACTTCCATTGTCATGAGAGTATAACTTTGTCCATAAAATTGTCCTTGTTTTATGAGAAAGTTTCAATTGCTAATAAATCAATTTGTAATGTAGAATGCTAATACATAAATAGTTGTTGCGTGTGCTGACACATATCTATAAGCCAAGTATCTATAAGCACATGCACAAGAATGGACATGCCATTTGTGGGATTTGGACCATGTTGGGGATTGTATTTACTACCTACTTTCATCGACCCAACAAGCTACTATTCACTGAATATATAGTTTGACAATAATACTTCTCATTTACCTCACATTGTAAATAATCAATGCAACAAAATTCTACTTTGGCATTGTTTCATCGACCCAACAAGCTACTATTCACTGAATATATAGTTCGACAATAATACTTTTCTTTTACCTCACATTGTAAATAATCAATGCAACAAAATTCTACTTTGGCATTGTTTCTCTCTAAGACAAAAAAATTAAGAGATTCATGTTTCAAGTTCATAACCATAAAGTTTTTTGTTTGTTTCAATGCTTTCGATCAATGACTGGAATTTCACCCACAAACTTATGAAATGAATTCTTGATTAAGCGGTTGTGAGCGGGGGGAATCTAATTCATCTAAGTCACTTAGGGATCACACTTGGCCCCATCCACATTATATGATTCCTTGCGGAGGCTAATAGGCCCACGAGGAGTGAGGATGTCACATGCATGATTCAACTAGGGTGAGGAGGATAACAACTTTAACCACCCAAGGTAGATCCCATTGACAATACCCATAAAGCTTGGATACGATGAATATCATTTAAAAGGATTAAGACATATTTATGCATTGTTAAATATTGCAAGGCATTGATGGGCATTTAAGAGATATTTGTCAATGTTAAATATTGCAAAATAGTGAAGGACATTTAAAAGATATTTGTCAATGTTAAATATTGCAAGACATTTCTTTATTATACTTGGATTCTTTTTTGATTCATTGGGGGTTATGAATCCCAACTCCACAATAACATAGGGAACCTACTTTAACATGGGGGGATGGGCAATAAAAAGTTTTGAACTTCGTGTTGCCATTTATTTTATTATACTTGTTTTTTTTTTTCATTGGAGGTTATTAATCCCAACTACACATTAACATAGGGAATCCACTTTAACATGGGGGATGGACAATAAAAAAGGTTCAAACTTTACGCTGCCATTTAGTAATATTAATGACCACCATTTATACATGGGATTGTCTCCTTAATATTATGAGATTTACGTGTAGGTGAACTAGTTGCTTTCACTATTTGTTTTCATGTAAGAGTCGATTTGGATAATGTTTTGGGTCATTGTGACTATGCCCTTATACATGTCTAATGTAAACTCCCCTGGTAAAAGAGAAGTCTCTTGGTCAAAGACAATGTGCATAATTGATATGTGTAGTGGTATGTATTAACTTTGAGTTTGACCCTCGTTTGGAAAACAAGGTAATGGACATATATTATCTACATGTAAATGAAGCTATATTGTCTAAAAACTCGTTAAAAACAAGTTTATATTTACAAAATACATTACAGTATGTTACAAATAATTTTTGGATGATCTTGTTGGTTTTAATAACCCAGCCTTTTAGTAAATCTCTTGGGAAAGTCTAGATAACTTGTTATAAAGATCATGAAATTACAAAAAAAGTTGCAAAATGTTTTTTTCAAAACTATCTTATTCTTGGAAATATTGTTTATTATTTCAAAATTTGCTTGTCTTTGCATTTTGATGGTGATTCTAAGTGATTAGAAGTCAAGTGGTTCACCAAGCCATCTTTATAATTTAGGCCATAATGATTTGCATTCTCATTCAACATAAATCAGAGCTTTGCTTGCTTAGATCCTTTTATCGCTTGAAAGTGCCTGGTTCATTTTGCACACCTCAAGAGCAATTGTTGACCATTTTTCCTACCTTGGGAGGTTCCTAAGGTCAGCATGCAATGCACATGAGTGTGACCCCTTTGAAGATTGGTTTCAATTATAGAGTTTTAGAGGATACATTTCGGTTTGATCTTAGCTCGAGCATGTTTGTATCTTTCATTTATGGCTTAATCAACACAAGAGAGGCTTCATTTGGAAGGTAAATGTAACATCTCGTTTCCCCCCAAGTCTGTAATTATGATTAAGACTCCATGAATTGTAATTGATGAAAATTATAACTGTGATTTATGTTTAATGAAATCACCTACCGACTGGAAAGCCTTGCAGTACTAGCCATGATACCACGAGTGGGATTTGGTGAGGGGGAAAATGATAAGTTTTTGTGAAGAAAATAAGAAGCTTTCCCAGAAGCCCAACCTACACCTGAATAACCTTGAATGACTAACCTGCTTGAAGTACCCTGTCCACAAGAAAGCCCATTAATGGAATCAGATCGGGTGGTTGGGGCAGTTATGATTGCCTTCAGAAAAGGTACTCGGAGTAGTGATTGGGTTGGTTGAAGTTGTCAGCCAGGAGTACCCTGGAGGTACCCCTTCGATTTTAGAGCTTGAGTCGAGGGCTACTTCTAACAGAAGCAAGTTGAGGAACTTGAGAGGGAAGAGAATGTCCCATATCGGGAAAGGAAAGGGTAGAGTGAAAGTAAAGCAAAAAATCAGAAGACATAGAAGTAGAATGGTATTGTGAAAGAGCAAGAGGGATTGAGAGAGGGAGCACAAGTTAGACCCGAACAAAGAAAGATGAGAAGTTTTGTGAAGAAAATAGGAAGCTTACTTAGAATATTGATGGTAAACATTGGAATAGTGAATACTCAGATCCAGACTAGAGAAGAGAGGGTCATGAGTTGGTGCTTACTTGAAAAAAACCGACACTGGTAAGGGGAGGGAGTTGAGGGACTATGTAGTAGTGAAGGGACTCCCTTGTGCAGAGGAAATCCAGTTGGAAAGGCACCTGGTAAGCTTGTGGAGGCCCTGGGCTCGGTGGGAAGAGGGGACCTTTGCTGTTGATATTGTAGCGAAGGAGAGTAACCTTCCTGATCAAACCCTTAAACTGAAAGCCAACTTGTGAGAGTCCTTTGGTGGTATCGTGGCTTGGCACGAGGATGAATTGTTGTAGAAAGAAAAGGTGCAGTGGAGCCTATGGTTGGGTGAAAACACATTCACCATTAGTCAATTGGAAGGTTGAAGTTCGAACATAAACAAATTAGTGTTTCTTAATGTATCTCACAAATATTTGTTAATGAATACGAATTGCATTCTGCTCTCAAGAGAAGTTTTAACATGCTCACTGAATGCTAAAATCTGAGTTTTATTTGTATAATGAGGTTCTTTCTAAAGATTGACTGATTACTTAAAATGACTGTGTATGAGGGGTTTGATGGAGGAATGTAACCCTGTTTTTTCCTCAAGCCGTTGAATGGAAAGTTTACAGGATGAGAAAATCATCATTTTGGGGGCTGCTGGGAGGTGCTGCCTGTGTATTGAGGATGAGGGCCAAATGTCCAAGGAGTCGGGGTTAAAACCTTGCAGACAATGCTAAGAAGGCGACGAACTTGTTTTCCTTGAGTCGTCTCATACCCTTGTTCAAAACCCTTGATTAAACTCTAAGAGAACCTCGGTTGTAGATTCTATGCAGAGAGTTGATCTCGACCATTCATCGAAGATCTGAGCATCGGAGAAATCCTTTCAAAAAGAGGGACTTTCGAAAAAAAAAACTCATGAATAATGCCAAGGATAACTTCTTGATGAGAAAGTTCCAAGTTGAGGAGTTGTCAATTTTCCGAGAGGTCATATCGATGAGATATGGACCCTAGATCCCATTGTGAACCATTCTGCTAAGCTTGTCAGAATGTGACATTTGGAAGGATTCATGAGGAATGCATGGAGGTAACTTTCGATGAAGAAATTTTGAAGGCGAAAGCCTGATTAGACTAGAGTCATAGATTTGCTGGAGATTCATCCGATGAGATCTGAGCCATTGATCTCGCTGTGGGTCCAGCCTGATAGGAGAACCTTGTTGGAGTTGTGGGGCCAGTTAACCTTTGAGTGGATCTGTCGAAAAACCCTAGTTCGAAAAAAATTGTTCAGAGAAACCACAAGGTTGTGGAAGGAGGTATTTCCCAATGGCGAAAGATCGAGTGGCCGAGAACCGTTGATCTGTTGCAGAGTCCACCTGATAAGAGATGAGTTGTAGATCTAGCCGTGGACCCCACTTGTTGAGCGATTGGGAAAGGTTGGGCGAGACCACCAACTATTGTGTGGTTAAGGGGTTCCGAGTAAATCGGGACTGTTGTTTTCCCTTGATTCCTGACCATAGGATCTGTTAGGAGTAAGGTCGTCGGAAAGAATATTTGGGGAGAAAAGGTTGGATTTGTGCAACCTATATTTCCGATGAGGGAGATTCTGATTCACTGCCAACCATTGATTAAACATGAGCCGAGTGATCCAAAATCGTCTATCTAGGTAAATTCATCTCTTGGTTGCGTAGACGCTTTCTGCCAAAGGATTTCTATTGGAGTGTGATGTTTTCGAGGACATTCCATTGCCATGCCAACATACACACCAACTTGTCCGTCGGTACAGATGATGTGGAGGATTCCACGTGGCAGTCACGTAGGAACGAGGATGTGGGGAAGGGTAAGGCCTAAAGGACTTTGGAAGGCCATTTTGATTGGTCTGGAACTTGTTTTTGACTATATTGATAGTTGAAGGAACTCTCCAAGTGAGTAGGTTTCTACCCGCGAGGTTAAAAACCCAAAATCAAACTTGTAGTGGGAAGAGGAATTTCGACATCCCACCATCCTAATTAGGGTTTAGGGGGTCAAGTCTGTTACAAAGTGGTATCAAAGCAGATTCCAAACTCTAGGTATGAATGAGCCACCAAGGATGAATGAATTAGCCAATGCTTGACGTGATGAAAGTCTATGTTTTTACTGTTGAATGATTTAACTATGCTAATGAGTGCTAACAACAATTTTTGAACAGGATTGACAACACGAATAAAGTCCTAGTTCGAGACTATTAAAGAAGACTGAATCCTTGATAAGGCCAAGAGTACTTTTGCATATGATTTGTAGTGTGATTCACTAATAGTGGCTTGTTGTTTCAACATGTAGGAGATACTAAGAAGGAAGAGAGAAACAAAAGTATGGAGGACGCCTCACAATTTCGAGATGAGGAGTCTAATGGTAGGAGGGCTAGAGAAACCCCTCCAAATTTGGTAGACACAGTGAGGAGTATGAAAGAAGACAATGAGAGGTTTATGAGGGCCCAAGATGAGAAATTAGAATTAAGTACAATACTACTGCAAAGTCTTTCCGAGATTCAAAATCATTTGCAACAAGGTCTAACTACCAACAATGCAGGGTGACAATAGTCTGAGAAGCTGCAGAGCCCATCAAATATTCAGAAACATAGGCCAACTCACTGTAACGTGGGGAGGAGTTCCTCCAGGAAAAGGAACATAGATGCTAAGAGAAGTAGAGCTAGTGGAGACACTTCCATAGAGTTATCTAGTGGAAATACCACTAGAGAGGAACTGTCCAGCAGTGACACTGGGTCAAGTGTTCCCAAGAGAAAGAAGAAGCGACACTCTCAGAGTTATTTGACAGAATAATTCAAGAAGGCAAAGCCTCCTACCTTTGATGGAGAAATCAAGAAAGGAGAATACACCGAGCCCTGGTTGTTAGGATTAGGGAAGTATTTTCGAGTGCATAACTACTTAGAAAATACAAAGGAAAA
>ML779366.1:267495-280011 GCA_009831015.1 Picea engelmannii
TTCCTTTTATTCCTGAAATTCTTGAACCTTGTTGTGAAGGCTTGATCATCGTATTTCTTTTGGGGTTTCTCTTTTGTACTAATCCTTGATTCTTCTTGTGCACAACAAGTCCAAAGTTCGTCAAATGTAGGATACTCCTTCCTTGTGTTCATACTTGCGGAAAATGCATCCCATGTCTTGGGAAGACCATTGAGTACTATATTTACCAGTTCCTTCTCTGAAATGATTTCTTCAATAGCTTGTAGTTGATCTCTTAACTGAGATATTCTTGCAAAGTATGATGTTATGCTGTCATCATCATTCATTTTCATGTCACGAAGCTCATTCTTCAGACTCATTACTTGTCCAATGTTTCTGAATGAAAAGAGGTTTGTTAGGGCATCGTACATCTTCTTAGATGAGTCAAGATGGGAGATGTAGGGTATCAAGTGGTATTTTATAGAGTCCACTATGATACTCATGGAATTGATGTCACTGTCTTTTGAACTTCTCCAAAACTGCAATGTTATAAGGTTCCTTCTCTTTCCCTTCTTCGAACTATGGTTCCACGATCTTTCCTTTCATGATATCCAACACTTTATTCTCGGAAAGGATGAGGTCAATCCTTGTCTTCCATGATCTGAAGTTAGAAGCCCCTTCTAACTTGTTTTCTGACTTCATAGAGTAAGTCATAATTGCTTTGACTTGGTCAACCCTTGATTTTGACCAAAAACTCAAACTTGACATCTTAACTTGCTGAGAGTACCAGGAGATGCGCTAGGCTAGGGCGCACTAGTCTATCCAGAAATTAGGTCAATATCTTCACTTAAGCTGCCTCAACCAGAGGGTTAGGGTTTCGTTGCTGCAACTGCTACTGAGCAAATCCTCCCAATCTATCTTCCAGCGGTTAGACTGTCCGATGATAGTGTGGGCCCATAACCTGTTAGAAAGTAATGGATGTGCTCGTTTAACCATAGACAATATAGCAATATTATCACCCAACCATTGGCCGAAGCCACCCTCGAGCACCTTAACCTTGACAGAGAATGATTCTGGAAGAAAACCCTAGGCTTAATAGCCAAACAAAGGTGGCACACCTCTTTCCAAGGATAGAGCACCAAGCAAGAATAACATAAATTGATCAGAGAGTCCAACCCAAAAAACCAAAATGCAGATTGCAGAACTGCCGACAACAGTTGCTCCCAAGAGTTGTGCACAAACTGGCCAACTGTAGTGCGCACAAGTGTACTTCTGTAGTTCTAAGAATACTGGCCAAAATGAAGACTGGCCTCCTATATTTATACTGTTTCTGCCAGACTGCCTGGGATGAATTCTGATTCTGGGTTCTAATTACTTAGTATATAACATTTCCTTTTAGCCGACTTCTTCTCTTGGAGGCTAATAACCTAATACAAATCATTCTATTGAGCTGAATTGTCTTCTAGGGTTCTTAACCAATTATTTAGGGTTTCTTCTTGCTTCCCGGAATATTCTATTCTCATCAAGTTTACACGTGGAGGTAAATACCTCTCGCAACTACCATAATATCAACACTGGGTACCCTAATGCTATTCCCAAAGAGTCTCATAAATGGTTTCCAAAGTTCACAGGAAACAATGTGGTTACACCCGAAGAACACCTCTATGCAACATGCATGGCCCTAGAGAATGAGGGCATGGAACATGAAGACATTTTGATGAAGCTACTAGATATGTATCTTAATGAAGACGCCCAAAGGTGGTTCAAGAGCATGCCCGAAAATCACCTAACATCCTATGAAGATTTCACTAAATTGTTCAAAATCAAATGGACAACAAAGAAGGATATCAGAATGCTAATGAATTGATTCAATCAAATCAAGAAGAAAGAGAATGAGACAATGAATGGATTTGATACTAGGTTCGAAAATTTACATAGTCAGATCCTGAATGACTTGTGCCCACTTGAAGCTGCTGTTCGTCTTCATATGTAAATTCCTTTGAAGGGAAATTTAGTTTTATCCTAAGGGATAATAAGTCTGACACTTTGGAAAAGGCCAAAGAATATAGTGCAGAAATCAAAGAAAATCTTCTTTTCTCGAAGATTGATCCCTTTTAGTATCCTCATGCCAGAGTATAATCAAAGACAAAAACTTCAAGTAAAAATGTGCAATCTCTGATCACTCTCTTGAATCAAAAGTTTTCTCAGATGAATACTCGGTTTGTTCAAAGTCAAAATCAAGTCATGAACTGGTTAACAACCTTGGAAAGAAATTAGTCTTCTTCGAGACCTTAGTTTGTCAGACATTAGAGGGATGCTACAGGTTGGAAGACAAGGCCTCGATAAGAGGCAAAGGCTCCTGACACTTTGAATCCCGTTGAAATGGTCAATATAGAGGAATCACCATGTTGTTTTCCTTGTCAAGATGCACATCCAGAAGATGAATGCCCAAGATGAAGGGAAGAAGAAAACTCAGGTCTCCTTGATAGTCTAAACTTCATAGATAGAATTTTCTCTTTCCAATATGAAGAGTACATGGATATTACACATGAACAACTTGAAGAGGTCAGGAAGAGGGGAAGTAGACAAGGTTGCTTCGAGTGCTAAATCCGATGGATGTAAACAAGAAGAATGAGATAAGGAAGAAGGAAATCTTGACATATGTAAGAAGAAAAAACGCTTTTGTTACTCCACCATAGGTAGTAAAGTCTCCACCGCAGGTTACCAAGGAAGTGCATCCACCTCCTCCACATATAGTTCGTGAATTGCTCCCAAAATTTGAACGAACAGATGAAGAGCTTCGATTGGATAGAGATGCACCCACTATGATTGGGAAGATGAATATGTCAATACCTGTGGTTGAGATGTGCAAAATCCCTTTCGTGAGAAAGGAAGTCTTGAAAGCATTAAAAGTGCCAGAAAAAGCAGAATATCCTTCTGTGATCTTGAACACCATGTATCATGGACAAGAAAGGGAAGAAACCCCTCCTTTCTACCTTTCTTTAGGTGTGAATGGTTTCTGTTTGAATAATTGCATGTTGAATTTTGGAGATTCAACGAATTTAATTCCCTTAAAGGTTGTGAAAAAACTTAGCTTAAAGACCACCTGTCCATATGAAAATGTTTGTGGTGTTGACTCAAAGAAGGTGAAGGTATATGGTCTCATCGAATATGTCGAGGTCTATTTGCATGACTTCCCTCACATCAGCCTCATCATGAACATAGTTGTGATCGATGTTCAAGATGTTTGGGGTATGCTCCTATCAAGAAGTTGGTATGCTACTCTTGGTGGTTTTCTTAGTATGGATCTCACTCATGCTCATATTCCTATGGGGGATGGTACCTTTGAGATTTTGTATAGCTGAAAGGTGGTTGAAAAACATGTAATGGATCAGAATCACCCTGATTATCTCAGTGAGTGTGAGTTTGACGTGCCTCACCAAATCATCGAGTATGATCCATGGAATTTTCCTTTTGCAGAAGAGGATTGCATAGATACACTACTCCCAAGGATGGGTAAGTATAAGGATAATCTTGTATAATTCCAAGGAAACCAACCAGGATCCATCAAGATATTCAAGAAAGATGAAGATAAGATGGGTACTGAAAGAGAGTAGGTTATCAAGGATGTGGTCAAAGCCCAACCACCAATACGACCTTGCATTGAAGACATACCTTATGTGGATTTTGATGAAGGAAGCCTTGCACTCATGTGGGATAAAAAAAAGGGAAAACCCAAGTATGACAAGATGAATGAAGTTTTGTGGCTTGGCCCTTACATTGTCAAGAAGAAGTCCAAGAAGGGAGCATATTACATATCTTCCATGGATGGGAGGAAGATACCATTACCACTTGATGAGTCTCTCCTCCGACCATACACCAAAGGAACTTGACTTCTTCAGGTCCATGGGCCCAAGGTAAGTAGGTAGGTCATTTGCTTTCCCATGCATTTTCATTCGTGTGATCATGATAGATTAGTTGCATTTACTTAGTTTTCATGTCATATATCATTTACATATTTCTTTATGTTCATCTATGCATGTTTGAATGATTCATTTACTTAGATCATTTTACGTGTTAGTTTGTAATTTTTTGAAAAAATACAAAAAATTCTTTCTAAGATTAGTTGTTTAATTTTTTTTTTTTATCATATGGACAAAGGGGCGAGCAAGCCACCCTCAATATATAATATTTTGTTTGTTTCGGTGTGTGTAGGGACACGTCTATCCAAGAGATGATACAGTTCTCATGCACTCTACGACGAGTACATGTCCCCAAGTAGGAGCCATATGTTACCCCCATTTATAGGGGTAACTAAGGAGATGACGTCTCAAGGCCCTCAGGTTGCAGACATGAAGTACAGAGAGATGGATTGACTACCAATGTCCACTCACACAGACGGAGCCCTGCCTCACCACCATACTTCTCTGTTCGTTGTGATGGAATTCACCACACCAACTTGCTTCCGGAAGACAATGGATCTTGCTCCATGAGGTAACAAGTCGAGTGTCATGGTAAGTGTCACCTTAATACTTGAAGCATTTGAATATGTTGCATTAAATATTCTCTTGATTAGGGAGTGTTTGCTTGGAAATTATGCTTTTCCCCCTATTTCACCTCGGTGAGTGTCATGGTTTCCTAGTAAGTGGCCACCCTCAGGGAAAGGGTCGCTACTAGGGGGTCTCCTTGAAGGGTCATTGTACGATTCCGGCTCATACTTTTCACCTTCCATTACTTCTTCCCCTCCATTTCCTCATATTTTAGGTTTTTGGGCTTAATGACCCAAGAAGGGCATGTACCTCATTTCATGGGAAGAAGGGGCCACTAGGCTTGGAGGTACCCTGGAAAAAACATCATGCAATAAAATCTTGCCCTAGAATCCTGAGAGCAATGAAACACCTCTCAAAAAAATGAGGGACCCATAAAATAAATAACTAATTGATCAATGATGCTTTCCAAGGTAGAGCGTATGTGGGATGTGCATTTCTTTTTAATGCCCCTTATTGTCTTCAACTTGGAAAAGAATGCAAACCAAGGTAGAGTGTATGTGGACTATGCATTTCCTCTTAGTGCCCCTTATTGTATTCAACTTGGAAACACATGCAAAATTAATGGATAATAAAGGGTTTGGAAAAATATGCTTTAAAAACAAAAAGAGGAAAATGATGTGGCTAGCCCTCAATAAAGGAACCCATAAATGAGACAATACGAGCCCTTGTATGTCATGAAACCCCATACCTAGAAGTCTAATCCCATCCACTTCACATTGACTAATAACCTAGAAATGATTCTCCTTGGGAACATCCCCTACTTGAGGAATTGGTTCACCCAATAGGGCATTATGACACCCCTCCCATATCTAAATTGGGAAAATTACATAGGGTCTTTGAGCACTTGTTTGATTTGAAAGGGTAGATTTGATGCACATGTTTAGATGGTTCAAGTGTATTAAATGTGATTTACTTGGCATGATACATATGACTTGAGACCCTTGGAGAACGAATTTAATTGTCTTTGTAGGACCTTGCTTGGTGGATACTTGTGGAGGAACAAGCCTTGCTTGGGCCTTCATGGGGGCATGAAGCCCATAGAGTGAATTCCATACCCCACTCATTGGGACAACTTGGATGAGGGATGTTTCTTTTGGAGGCATTTGATTATTCATTGGAGGTGACTTGCTAACCTTTCTAGCCCCAACGTTTGCTTTTAGAGGACATTCACTTCACTTTTGGGGCATGACATCATCACTTGGAAGTCTAGAGTTTGGTGGTTCAAGGTGTTTGATGATGATATGACATGTTTGTTGAAAGACGACCCTAGAACATTGAAATTTGGCCTTGGGAGGCCCAACGAATTCCTCAGCAAGCCCAATGTTTTGCTTTGTATGCCCCTATGTCACCTCCTAAGGGAGTGACATCATCGTTTTAGGGATTTCTTCATTGTAATTTTTCAATTTGGTAAAAAATATTGATTAGGAAGGAAAATTTGTGAGGTCGACCTCCTCAAATTATGAATGTGGACAAACTTATGTGGAAAAACTATTTTAGGTGACCCCATATAAATAGAGGTCACCTCATGTTTCATTTTTACATAACTCACTCTAGGATTACATACCTCTTGGCTAAAGTTTTCTCCCTACTTGAGAGAATTGATATCTCTCTCTCTTGTGCTATTGTGGATGCTTATTACTTTTCTATGGGAAGGAAGGCTAGCTCTATCTCTTGGATGCTTTGTTATTGATATTGTGGTGGAATATTCTTGGTAGATGAGAGTTTTACTTGCTATCTCTTGGAATTGGTAAGGAATTTTATGCATATTGTTGTTGCTTCTTCTTGTTTCAAGGTTGTTTTTGTATAAACCCTTGGAGGAGTATAAGGACATACACCCTCCACCAAGATTTATCATTTTATCATTGAAAAAATCTATTTGCAAAGGTTGCTAGGAGGAGTAAAAGAGATTACACCCTCCTAGATTTACCTTTCTAGGTTTTGTTTTCTCTAGGGAGTAAAATGGCTTACACCCCTAGAGAAGTAACAATCCCTATATCTCAGACAAGATACTCCATTAACCCAATTGATAAGGCACTAATCTACTTGCATTGGAGATATAAAATCATTGCTTTGGTATATGTGAAAAATTAAGATATTGAATTTATTCAAATTGGAACCTATTTCACATGCTATAAGCTTTATTGTGCCCCAGGGGCGTCTTTCTTAGCCAAGTAATTCTCTTTTTTGTTACAAATTTATGCTACAAATATTAGGGTTGCGACAAAATCATCTAAATTATTTCATTGCTCACGATTCTACCATTGAAATTTGCTTGCACGCTGCCATAATTAATCCACTTGTCATTAGCTATCTTTTGGGTGGATTGTTTATTGATTTTAGTGGTTAGATTTTACTGCTGTATCAATCGTTTGATACATCCATATGGATATCACAATAAATCTATGATAACACTTGATAAACAACCCTAAAAATCCTCAAAATCTTTCTTTATTCATTTGAAGTTTAACTTTTCATTCCTAGCTTAGTTTCCATCATCTTATACTTGATTTTGGTGGTTTAATTTGCATCCATTGTTAATTGTTTATTGATGATTTCTCCACTTATATACTGCTTCAATTTGGGACAACAAGGTTTCTTTCTGAATCCCCGTTTTCTAAAGGCTTTTTCCCCCATCATATTTCTTGTTCTAGGCAGGGCTAACATTGTTTTCCAGATACACAACCCGTGACAACTATTTACCCTTTCACAAGACCCTTCCTCAAGCATTTATTCACCTCCAAGATTGACATATATGGGATCCACACATCATCATCTCACTTTCTATCTCAATCCCCCTAGGGTCACCTATATTCCCCCCTTTTTGTGATTTCATCATCACTAAAGTGAGGGGAGTGTCTATCTAAGGTGATAGTGGGTGGGTAATCCCATAGTTGTCATGCATCCGTGGATTGGGTTGGGATTTTACCAAACTACAAATTGTGCGATAACAATACCTTATGTGGGTCATATTGGTTATCAAAAGATGATAACAATAGTAAAAAACTATATTATTGGCCAAGAATGGAAAAGGATGTTGCAGAATACATTGCCAAGTTCCTGGAGTTTCAATAGGTCAAAGGTGAACAGAAACACCCAACAATATTATTTCAACCATTACAAATTCCAAAATGGAAGTGGGAAACCGTCTCCATGGAATTTATCACAGGGTTGCCAAGAACAACTAGGCAACACGATGTAATCATGGTAGTGGTGGATAAATTGAGCAAGGCAACTCATTTTATTCCAATTAAGTCCACTTTTAAAACTCTAGATATTGTTGATGTTCTTAGAAAGGATTTTTTTAGATTGGATGGTATGCCCAATACCATTGTTTCAGATAGAGATGCATAATTCACTTCGAATTTATGGAAAATATTATTTGCAGGCTTTGGAACACAATTATCATTCAATACAACCTAACATCCTCCAATAGATGGACAGACCGAGAGGGTAAATATGGTGGTGGAAGATATGCTAAGGATGCATGTCATGCATCAACCAAGCAATGGGAAGAACATCTACCTTTTGTAGAGTTTGCCTACAATAATGGCTATCAAGAGTCATTGAAGATGAACCCATTTGAGGCTATGTATGGCAGGAAGTGAAAACTTATAATTAGTTGGGAAAATCCAGTAGACAATATCACACTTGGGTTAGACACGTTGAAGGAGATGGAGCAAGAAGTGATTAGAATAAAGAAGAACCCAAATGTGGACCAGGACATACAAAAAATCTACAAAGATAGAAAAATAACTCACAATGAGTTAAAGATGGAAGATCACGTGTATATATGGGTGAAGCCCAAGAGGAGTTCCCTGAGAATGGGAACTTGTACCAAGCTAGTGCCCCACTATTGTGGACCATTTGAATTCCTAAAAAAAATATGACCGGTGGCATACACACTTGCTCTACCACCTACTGTTAAAGCTCACAATGTGTTCCCTGTATCTTTTCTCAAGAAGTATATTCATGATTCTAATCACGTTATTGATTGGATCATGATACATGTGGAACTAGAAGGAGAATTCCAACCTAAGACTCAATGCATCTTAGACAGGAAAGAGACATTGCTCCGGAATCGAGTCGTCATGCAGGTCAAGGTGCAATGTAATCACTTTAGAGCAGATGAGGCCACATGGGAATTGGAGGATGCCATGACAAAACCCTTGCAAAACCATCTTCCATATTCCATTTTCTTTTTCTATGTATCACATTGGTATGTTTGGCTGCCATTAACTTGTTTTTATTGTTATCCCCTTTTGTGTTTTGTAGGTATAGGGAGAAAGGAGCAAGTGACAAGTTGGAATTTCCTTATTCTATCGTCTCTTTCTATGGATCACAATGGTATGTTTGGCTGCCATTAGTTTGTTTATGATGTTATCCCATTTTGGGTAAGGCCCTTCATTCATTTTGTAGGATTGTTCTTATTCAAATGAAGAGGTTTCAAATGTTGAGACCTATGATCCTCTTTGTCCTTTGGTGTAATTTGAAAATTATATGAAGATTTTGTTTTTGTCCATTCTATTTCTAAAGGTTGTTTGTTGTTATTTTTTTAAAAATGATTACATGGTACTTTGGATGAAAACAACATGGTTGTGATGTGTGTTTTTTAAGGGACTTCATTTAAAATTTACATGTTAATGAGATTCATCTAAATTAGTAGGAGCATATCATTGATAGCCTTTCTTATTTTCTTCCATTCCATCTTGAAACCCTCTTGTTCTTGCTGCCCTAACTCCATAATCCAAAAGGAAAAAGAATTAGTCTTTTTTACTTCCATTATCTTTAATACCCTAAAAATATTATACTCTATTAATCTGATTTTCAGATCTACTCTTTAAGAACATATTAATAGTTTTATTTGAGGGATTTCCCCTTTGAATTGAAGGAGCATTGGCCTAAAGTGAGAGGAAAGGCTGTTGAGGTGACAATGGATTCAATGCCCCTATGGTTGCACTTTATTGAAGGAATTGAATATTGTTGAGTGTAGGTTCGAGAGCTAATGAATTAGTGTCATTGCCATGGTAAATACAATTAGATTCAATGGACATGCTATAGTGATGTGATGAGACATATTTCTTTGAGATCCATTATCTCATTTGGTAACTCCATGGAAGAACAAATCATCGTTCCTAAAGTTTGAAGAGTCTCGTTGATTGTATAGGTGAGAACAATTAACAATATTGAAGGAATTTTTTGAAGACTCACCCGACCAACTCTACTTAGAATGAAAAATGTATGATTGTATTATATTATCTAAATTTCATATTAGTTTTCCATTTTGAAGATTTGTGAGAGAAAAAATATGACATCATTCTGAGAAATTTCAGAGGCCCAATTGTTTGGTCCTTTAGACTTCTCAGGCATTTTGGGATATGTGAATAAGCACTGTACTATAGGATGGAGAAACACATTCTGAAGTTCCATTAAAACCATGGTTCCACTACACTACAAGTTACATCTTTCATTGAATATATTTTAGATTTTAATGTTGTCTATGAGGATGTCATGATGAAAATGTTTGTACATACATTAGAAGATAATGCAAATGGATGGTTTATATGGCTTGGTACTATGATAGATAGGAAATGTGCTCGTTTGCAAATTTTATCAAAGTGTTTTGCAAATATTAGGATCCTAGTAATGAAGAAGAAGAACAAGTTGAAGATCTAGTCGATGAGCTTCATGATGCCCATATTATGATTGATTTTTGCCATGAAAATTAAAGGGAGATACAAGATCCCATACTCGCATTTTGAAGTGAGCCCTCAATGCTATTACAAGGTGATGTAAATGATGAAATTGAATCGTTGGATGCCTTATTGTTTCCCTGAAATACAAATGTTATGAGTCAATGACTGAGCAACATGGAGATAAGTTTTAGGAGGATTTCTTACCGAATGGCTATCCCATTGCTTTATTGAAAAATCTTGATGAAGTTTCTCTCGAGGAGGATGTGCTCTCTCTTGTTCTAGATGAAGTCTCTTGTGATGCCAGTATACATTTGCATGAGAACATTCTGAAAACCACCATAGATTCCAATGGTGACAAGTGTTTGATAAGTCATGTTGATGCTTATTTTCCAATTTCTAAATACGATGATGACTCATTTGACGTTTTGAAGAAGATGGATTTTTGTACAAAACCCTGGTTAATGAATAAATTCTAGATGCTTCCGTTCTTACTATGATGAGGAAGGTGGCAACAAGAATCATGATCACTTGAGAACTTTTTACTTTGTTGGCGGTCATAGATGGACATTGATGGCAAGTTTATCTATGTAGATCTCATTTATGACATCGATAACAACAAATTTATGTTTGAAAACTTATATTTTCACATTAATTTTCCAATCAACATTAAAAGTAAATTCAAAATCCTTGAAGAAAACCATTCTTATTTTGTTTCTTGTGGTTGTGCATAGCAGGAAGTAAAATATGCTGATGTATGTTGTGTATTTTCTACTTTCATTGATCCATATCCATTTAGTTTCCACAAGGGGACAAAATTGTTGCATTATGAGGAGCCATGCCATCATGAGATGGTGGTACATGGAAGAAGGAATGACACAATATGAAAATACAATGTTTTACACTTTTAGGGAGTACTCTTACCATGCAACAAACACATGTAAAATTGAAAGGAATGAAGAAATAAAAGGTGATTTTGAGGGGCCAAACAAAAACGAAAAGGGTAGGGGTAGGTAGGGTTTTACCATAGCCGCTCCATACTTAAAACACTAGAACCATTAGTGGCCATTGCTTTGCTTCTATGAAAATGATATATCTTTCACTGATGTAAAACATAGATTCCCATCAACCTTGTGTACAATGCGGTGCCTAGTTCGGCCAAGGATAATATCATACCATTTTTTTAGTGCTATCTTGGGTGTTCGTGATGGGATGCTTCTTCAACAACGGTGACGTATTGGGGTTTTGTTAAGAACCAAATATAAATATAGCATAGAAAAACCTCAGAATAAGTACTCAACGCCTTGAAAAAGAGAGAAATTCAGATAATAAGCCTCTTCGAGGGGGCAACCTCCTTATACCCACATAAAAGTACAATTCCAAGATGATTCCAAATGAAAATGTCTCCTTGGTATATACAGGAGACTAGGAGATATAATTACAACTAATGGAATAAAGACGACATAAATAAAATCACATTACTAATGTAATATTCCCCAATTAAGGGACAATGAGCCAATATTAGGGCTTAACATGCCCCTCCCCTTGAGACAAGTGTTGTTCGCAATACTTGAGTAACTCTGGATGCTTATGTATAAAAGACTCATCTTCCCAAGTGGAATCTTCAGCCGATAGTTTCCTCCATTTAATGAGATACTCTGAAATGGATCTATTCCTCAGCTGGCGAACTCTTGTGTCAGTGATGGATTCAGGCTCCAATATGATTTTTCCTTCCTCGTCAAGTTATGGAAATATAGTTTGAACTGGGATCTTGTCGCCTATAACCTTCTTTAAGCATGAAACATGGAAAACTAGGTGTACTCGTGAAGATGCAGACAACTCCAATTTGTATGCCATAGTACCAATATTTTGCAACACCTTATAAGGGCCATAGTACTTTGGTGATAATTTATTATCCTTTTTGGCTTGCTTGAGGGACATCTGTTTGTATGGTTGTAGTCTTAAAAACACCCAATCCCCTACTTCAAAACTTCTTTCACTACGATGTTGATCTGCTTCTTGTTTCATGCAATTCTGTGCCATGGTCAAGTTGTCCTTTAAGATTTGGAGAACTTGTTGTTGATGCTCGATGTGATCTTCTACTGCTTGAACCTTAGATTTTTCTTTTAGAGAAGAAGTGATGGAAGGAGGGTGGTATCCATAGAGTGCCGTAAATGGTGTCATTTTTGTTGCAGTATGAAAGAAGTGTTATACCACCATTCTGCCAAGGGTAACCATTTGAACCATTGTGTTTGTTTATTAGAGACAAAGCAACAAAGGTATCCTTCCAGACATTTGTTCACTATCTCGGTTTGTCC
>ML779366.1:282257-302526 GCA_009831015.1 Picea engelmannii
CTTTAAAGTTCCTATGAATACATCAATCAAGTGCTCATATGGAATATCTGTTACCTTTATATTCAATCTTTGGAAGTTCTCATTAATGTGCTCTGTAACTGAGCCCTTTCGCTTGAGATTTATCAATTGGCTAAAGAAGGTATTGATCTTTGTATCCTCATAGTCTGCTATCACTTCTTCCGTGAAAATTGTCCAAGTGACGAGTGATTTGCGAGAACAAAGTCATCGATACCATACAAATTGATTGGGTTTTAAATATAAAGAAGCAATTCATACCTTTTGTGTATGTGGCACATTATGTAGATCAAATAATTGCTCTATCTGAAGTATCCATGTGATTGGGTCCTTGCCATCAAACTTCCTCATATCGATCTTAGGAACATGGTTGGTCTTCAACCCAAAGTTGGAATTTCTCCATTCTTGATTCACCTTCCTTGTGTCCTCATCATGAATTTTATGGGATACATTTTCACTTTCAAGTGTCGTCTCTATTATGAAAATTTTCAATCCTTCCACGATCTCCCCTTTTAAACCCTCCATCATCTCTTGTAGTTCATCTTTTGTTACTGTCTTCTTTTGTAAATCATTTATGTCCCTACACATTTCTTCACCTTCATCAAGAGTCCATGTAGGATTATATGGAGGCTTATTTGGTGTAGAAGTTCCCTTTTTTGGTGGCATGTTGGCGAAGTATCACTTTTGAACCTTGATTTTGAGGTGGTTCTGCTAGACAATATTTATTTTGATGTATCTCCAAATTTTCGGCCCTTCTGGGTATGAAACTTTATTTTTTGTAGTTCTCTCATATTTCTTCTCTGTAATGTCATAGGTCTGATCAAAATTGGATGTGCCAAGTGGAATTTACGGTAACTTCCCCACAACTTGCTGATTTTTGGCCTTTCTGGGAGATGTCACTTGTATAGCGTGCTCCGCACAAAATAATTGATATAAGTTCTGAAACTCATATAAAAAATACTAAAGGCTGTCCACTATCCAATGCAACTAGTATCACTCAATTTGGATACTCTAGGAATAAGTTATGATTGTTTTACCTGGAGCACCTTCTTGAGACTAGTCATATACCCTATCTTCCACAGGGTGTATCTACAAATGTAAGATGACCCAAAAGATGAATTGTTTACCACAGATACCTTACTAATTTCTGTGAATATACGCCAGATTTCAGGGTCTGAAACGTTACAGAAACAATTTTATAGCGAAAATTCTGCAATGACTCAGTTCAATATGATTCCAGAACCCTATCTTGCACAGGATGTATCTCCGAAATTATAAGGCCTCAGGAGATGAAATTGTAACCCAACATACCTTGATCCATCTACTAAATATCGTCCAATCCGTTCCTTCTGAAACTTTGTAGAAAAAAAGTTATAGCGAAAATTCCAAGGTGTCTCAGATGTAGCAGGGAAACCCCAAGACTTTGAGCTCTAATACCATATGTTAAGAACCAAATATCAATATAGCATAGAAAAACCTCAGAATAAGTACTCAACGCCTTGGAAAAGAGAGAAATTAAGATAATAAGCCTCTTTGAGGGGGAAACCTCCTTATGCCCACATAAATGTACAATTCCAAGATGATTCCAAATGAAAATGTCTCCTTGGTATATATAGGAGAATAGGAGGTATAGTTACAACTAATGGAATAAAACCGACATAAATAAAATAACATTACTAATGTAATATGCCCCAATTAAGGGGTAATGAGCCAATATTAGGGCTTACCATGTTTTTCCTTTCCTCCTTGGATTTATAAGATTTAGTGTTGGTAGATTTCTTCATTATTGATTGATGGATCAACTGTACAATGCTCAATGACCTATAACTAATGACCCGTTTCTCTACAATGCATGTCATATTGGTGGTTTCTATTGTTTTTGGTGGTGAACTCTTCTCGGTGGTGGACACTCTCTCTTAGTGTTTGGTTGGCTGTTGAGGGTTCAGGCCTCGTTTTGACCTTCAATCACTATGCTGAGCTTCCTAATGTTTTGTACCTAGGGAACTTTTCATACATAACCATTTGCAATAAACTCTAGCAGGAGGTAGGTACTCCTATGGTTTCAACTCCACCTTTGTGACCCTAACCCTTGGTTGGTTTGAGGCTAGGGATTTTTCTTTTTTCAACTTGATTTCAAAACAAAGGAAAGAATCAAGGTATGCAAATGGTAACACTCTTTTCTTCCAACACTGTATGAACTCTAAACAATTCGTGTAGTTCACTCATGTGTGGGTTGTGAAACATATTTTGTATAGTTTACTTTTCATGTGGAGAGTACTATTCCGATGATCAATGATCAATTGAGTACCTAGTTGGTATGATCATGTATTAGAGCTACCATTATGGACTGTAAACTATACATTTAGGTTGTTAAGTCGTACTTAACTGCCATTTTGAACTTGTCATTGTACATGCTTTGACATATGATGCTTTAGGTTGTGATGCTATATGTAAGTACTTCTTTTAAAAATAAAATGAATGGACTTTTTTCACTTGAAAAAAACAAAGACATGTAAAATCATTAAAGGGTATACTTTTCGAACATTGACACTTGGGTAAACAACATAGTAATTTGGGTGCTAAGGTTTGAATCCATATCTCCTTGCAAATTTTCAAGGGCCTTACTTAGGCCACACCCATAGAAAATAAACCTAGATTTGTAGAACCTTTTGAGCCCTAGTAGAAGTGAAAACAAGGCACACATTGTAAACAAGGTGAAAACAAGGCACACATTGTAAACAAGGTGAAAACAATGTTGACATCCAGAATGAGAGGATAATTCTATATGTGAAATAAGGAGATTTTAATATTTGAAATCAGGCTCACTTGTTTTATATGGAAGTATTCCAATGATGTTTTACTAATCCAAAGCATATTCAACATTTAGAACTTGGCTGGTTTGATAAATGAGAAAGAAATAAATTATATCATTGCTCACTAATGACCAAACAAATCAATGGAACTAAAAATACAACAAGTAAAAATAATAAATTAGGAGCACCTAGGGCATCTCCTTCCTAGAGATCATTTTGCACATTTTGCTAATAATACTTCTACTCCCCCTAAAAGGGGTGTGTTTGTAGGAGGAAGTCAAAAGAATTTAGCTAGAGAGGGAGGAGATGTTGGTGATGGAAGGGATTTGGGAAAGTCCAAGCTTGAGAAAGGACATGCTTTTTCCCCAATGCCCAAAAGAAAGAGATCCAAAAACTCTCATAAAGGGGAGCATTTAGCGCAAATGATGAGAATATGAATAACATGGAAATAGGATGACTCTGGCAAATTTCCTAAATGGGCCATAACTCAGTTAAATAATAGAAAGATAATTGCAAAAAAGATCATACAATCAACATTACCTATCTTTGAAGAAAATTCAATCACCCTACACCATATAGACTTTGATTCACAAGCTAAAAAGCTTTAGATTTATAGGGCAAGAATAAAAGGGAATATGTTATTGGATGACAACAACACCACACTCGATGCTACACAATAAGGGATTGCTAAAGCTTTGAAAATGCAAGCAACTATTGGAAATATTCTTAAACATTTAGTCAATTGGCAACTATAGGAGAATCACAAATTGAAAAGGAGACTCATTCAGTTGGAAGCCACATTGAATCCCTAGCCTTTATTTACACAACCATTGGCCATTTTGTCACCTAAGAGCATTTAGAGGAGGCTACTATGAAGTCTAGTAAAGCAAAGGGCAACCCAAGAGTTGATACATGGAGTAAGAAAGATTGTGGCACATAATATTGAAGATATGATTTATTTTTTATTTGAGTTTTGAGCAATGCTTAATAAGTCTACTATTCTTACTAGAAGGATTCTTTCAATGAAAAAGTCTTTCAAATTTGAACTTAGAAGGATGTGAGTTTTAATGGGAATTATGTAGAAAATTTTATCATAAAATTCACTGATATCAATGAACACAAGAGGGAGAAGGAGATTCTCCCCTCAAAGAACAAGATGAAGTAGATTGGGGGAGGTTGGGACAATCAAATTAATATCCTATAACAGTTAATAGAAACGTGCAATGTATTGGAGGAAATGAGGATCAAAATATTTTTCAAGTCAATGGATTCTATAAAAGGACTAGGGTCCCTCCATTATGCAAGATGATAAAGCTTCCACTAGGGAAGCGTTTGAAGAAAAAATGGTAGATTCCAAGGTCTCATTGGGTGTTGAATTTGATGACCTTACAAGCTTTCTTGAGTAAGAAGTACAACTATAGTTTTGTGAACTTTGCTAGAGATAATGTTGAGCATAATGCTATTATTCAAGACCAACATGTTAAATAAAATGAGATTCAAAGCGAAATGTTTTCACTTAGAATAAAAAGAAATCGCCATGGGTCCCCTCAAAGATTATATCAATAGTTGGGTTAACAAAGTTGTATAAGTAACATCTAAAGCCTTGTGAATCAATGATGGTAGTTAGGGTTTGGGAAGCACTTGTGGCATCATCAAATTATACTTAAGCAGAGATTATATCAATATTTGGGTTAACAAAGTTGTATAAGTAACATCTAAAGCCTTGTGAATCAATGATGGTAGTTAGGGTTTGAGAAGCACTTGTGGCATCATCAAATTCTACTTAAGCAAGTTCCTTGGAGGAAGAAGAGTTCATCTCCCAACATTTTGCCTCTTGTCATTTTTGTAATTAAGAACCCCTTTGACTTCCCCTTGTTCCATGTCTTCTAATAATAATAATTATAATAAAATAACAAATTTATTATAAAGAAAAAAAATGTAAAAATGAGAGAAATTACTAAAATGGAATTAAGGGGAAAAATAAATAAAGAATTGAGCTTTTTGTATGGATGGATATGAATAATAACGATTTAATGGATGTGGAAAAGGTAAGATACATTTTTTGCTTTCACAAACTTGATACTGAAGGAATAGATGCTGATAGATACTTTATTGAGGGATCTATGTTTGATTGAGAGGTTGGTTGGGAGGAGAGTTGTCCCCCACACTTAGTTACAGTTGGCTGGAGCTCAATAATTATATGACCCAGATTGTAAGTTAGTTCTCTTTGAAACTTTAATGTATGACTTTCATATTTCCTTACCTTATTAAACTTTAATGTATAACTCTCATATCTCCTTACCTCCATTACCTCATGTTAATTCAGGGGTTGTTTACTTGGAAGAGTGGGAAACACAGGTGATTTTGAATTTGAGAGCGGATTCCTAGTTGTAGGTTCCATGGCGGTTGCGATGGTGCGGGTGAGGGACTCTGGTTTACCTTTTTTTTGAATCCTTTGTTCTAGTTATAGAGTCTATCTAGGACTGGACTTATAGAGGGGAGTGATGGCGGTTTTTAGCACTCTGGGGAGGCAGAATACCATTTAGTAAGTCTCCTGGTGAAATCGTCGAGGGTGATGGGAGGAGGGTCCTAGCGTTTTAGTTCATATAAAGTCTGCTTCATTTGATCTAGTTTGTTAAGATGCTATCGAAAGGAGTTAGTTTAAAGAGCCTTCGAGTTGATCACCTGACTACGAGAATGTAGTCTTTGTCTTGTCTTTTATTAACTACTTACTCGCTTCCCGGAGTGTAGTAACGGTGATGAGACCTTGCTGCAGTTAGACTTGACTGCTTATTGAGTTGGAGCCTCCAGAGACTTCCAGGTGCTATCCTAATGGAAAGTGAAGTCAATGCTTTGCTTAGTGCGGCTGACGAGGAGCAATGGGAGAGGTCAGGATTCTACGCCTCGATGGATTTGATCAACAAGATTAATGATACCTTACGTCGTTCTGGTGTTAGCATTAATGCGAAGATTAATGCGGATGTGTTACCTGCGGAGTCTCGTTCTTTGTACAACTCAAAATTCATTTTGGAGCCCTATCCTCTACAAGCTGATGAAGAGTTGGTAGGAGGTAATCCAGTGGATGTTCTGTCTGGTAAGAGGTTTCAGGGATTAGGAGGGGTGGCGAAGGTGAGTATGGGGGTAGCACAACCGGTAAATGGTGGTGATTCTGTTAAAAATCCTTGTATAGAACAAAGTTTCAGAGGTAAACGCTCGATAAAGGTTTGGAAACCTAAGAAAACGAGGCAGAGGTTGGTTATGGGTATGGACATTGGGCTAGAGGAGTCCTACAACTTGGCACTTTGCGCCTTAGTTGGGAGACTAGCTTATTGCTCTCGTTGTTCAACACCCATTGAAGAGTGGGTACTTAGTAGTTGGGAATCTGTGCTAGGTTATATGCCTGAGATACTCTTGTTGCCGAAAGGGTGGCTGGGGTTTTTGTTTAAGAATCCGAAGGATTCTGCTTTAGTTCTGGGCAAGTTCTAGAGTTACGACGGAGGGAGCATGATGCTTAAAAGATGGTGGCTTAGTTTTAATCCCGCGACTGAATATTTTAGCTTTAGGCATATGTGGGTGCTTCTCCCGAGTCTTCCATTACAATTGTGGAACTTTAAAGCACTGGAGGCGGTTGGGAATTCCATCAGTCGTTTTTTAAGCTTAGATGAAGCTACTTTGAAGTCGCCAGATAAAAGAATGGCCAAAATCCTTGTAGAAGTGGATGTTCATGCGGGGCTCTTGGAAGTTTTAGAGATTGAGTGGCATGGTCTTTTGTTTGTCTAACACTTGGACTATCCAGGGATACCATTCCGCTGTACTATTTGCAGACAGACTGGTCACTTAAGGAAAGAGTGTACAAATATTTTTGGCTCTTTGGCTGACGATGTTTCTTCGGATGAATTGTTTGGGGACACTGTCACTCCGTTGGAGGAAGATCCAGATACATTGGATTATCCGTGGCTTAGCTCGAAGGATATTCCTTATGCACATGACACTTCTTTTGTAGGTAAGCCGAAGCACTTTTGCCCTAAACTTTATTTCTCTTTATCTGCTTGGGAGCGCGATCATTTAAATTCCATCCTTTTTCCTGAACAGTCCCTTGGGAAGGGTCCTACCTCTGAAAATACTTTTATTGTAGAACCTGAGGTTACTGTGTTGGATGGGGACAAAATTATGAGTCCAGTTGAGGCCTCTCCTGTCTGTGGGGTCTCTACCAATTTAAATAGTCTGTCAGGAACTGAGGATGCTTCTTTTTTTGTTCTGGGTTTTAGTGAGTCGACGATTAGTGATTCTGTTTTGGATAGAATGATTTCTGATTTAGTTCCACCACTTCTTAAGGCCTCTAACCCTATTCCTTTACTGACTTTCTTGGGCAATCTTCCGGTGGATAGACAGGTAGGCCAAGGGTTTTTGGAAGTCTCCAAGGGAATGAAGCACTTACTGTTACTGACCCTGCGTGGTCTAGGGGTATGGGATTTGAAGTCTCACCTATAAAAACTAGAAGTGTCCACCGGAAGGCAGGGGCTAGCAGTTCTTCTTCAGACACTTTACCTGTTACTTTTACTGATCAAGGGGTTCTTAGAGGCATGAAAGCCTTGGCAAGGGCTAAATTATGATCCCGATCTCCCTAAAGATTAGAGGGGTAGGAGGACCCCTGAAACTGGCCTCCCTTCGAAGACTCTTGTTTAAAACATCTCCAACTATTATATTCCTTCAAGAAATGTTGGTGGTTGTGGATAAGGCAAGATTATTTATGAACAAGATCAGACCCGATTGGATGATCTGTGCTGTTAGTGCCGTGGGGGCTTCTAGTGGACTTCTAGCATCTTGGGATCCAATTTTTTTTATTTTTTATCTTGACCCTTATCTATGCAGTGGTGGTACTTTTTGTCAGGAACTTCTCTTTTGGACAACAGAAAGATATCTCTCCTTAATGTTTACGGGCCCTGTCAGGATCACAAAGCATTCTAGGAAGCTGTGGAGGGTTCAGGATTGTTAGCTCATAAAGGCTTAATTATGGCCGGAGATATGAATTTCACTACCTCTTCTGAGGAATTTTGGGGACATTCAGCTCAAGTTGACTCATTGGTTGGGTTTTTTAAATCACTTCTTATAAAGAACAACTTAGTGGACATTGCCCCGGCTGAGATCGTGCCTACGTGGCAGAATGGTAGGTCCAGTGCTGACAGTATAACAAAACGACTTGAACGGATTTACGTAGCGGAGGACCTCATTGCTTCCGCTCTGAGGTATAGGAATTGGGTTGAGTTTCCTTTTCTGTTTGATCATGAACCAATTTTCCTTGAGTTTGGTGTTGGAATTTTGACCGTTGCATATCCTTTTAAAATAAATTGAGATTGGGTGAGTGATGATTCCTTTGCTGGGATTGTTCGAGATGTTTGGAACGATCCACACCTTCTTCTTATTATAGGAGCTCAAAGGAAGCTGGTTGGGAAACTTTCTCTCTTAAAAGCTCGAGTTAAAGTTTGGGCCAAGGAGAAGCGCCAGCGGGAACAATTAGACTTGGTTAAGAGTGAAGAGGCTCTTGATTTCAGTTATAAGAAATTGACTCAGGGAACAAGGTATGTTGCCTCTGCTCATTCACTGTCCAATCTTGAGTCAGAGAGGAAGAAATTATTGTTGGCTGAGGAAGAAAGGTGGCGACAAAAGAGCAGGGCGATATGGATTAAGAGTGGAGATAAGAATACTAAGTTTTTTCATCGCTTCACAAATTATAGAAGAAATAAAAAATACATCTGGGAGATAAAGGATGACTCTAGGGGCATCCATAAGGGGCAACAAGCCATCAAGGAAGAAGCAATCAAATATTTCAAGTCTTTCTTTAGTGAAACATGCCAGAATATTTTTGAAGATCAGATCAACTCTGTCAGGTTATTCCCAAACTTTGTGAATGAGGATGATTTCCTTACTCTAGAAAAGGCGGTTTCGAAGGATGGAATTTATGAGATTCTAAGAGGCTTTGCAAGAGACAAAAGCCCCGGCCCTGATGGCTGGACAGTTGAATTTTTCTTTAATTTTTACGAGTTGGTTGGTCAGGATTTGGTAGATATGGTGGAGGAAACAAGAGTCAGAGGGGAGGTTATTAGTTTGATTAAATTAACTTTCCTGGCCTTGATTCCCAAAGTTAATAATCCTTCTTCTTTCAATGATTTTCGGCCTATTGCTCTTTGTAACTTATGTTACAAGATCATTGCTAAAGTTATTGCAAAGAGAATCAGGCCTTTATTGTCAAGAGCACTCTCAGAAGAACAATTGGGTTTTCTTAAAGGAAGACAAATCCTCGATGCAATCGGTACTGCTCAGGAATGTCTTCACAGTATTAAAAATAAAAAACATCAAGCCATAATCCCGAAACTTGATTTAAAAAAGGCCTATGACTGTACCAATTGGGATTTCCTAAGATTAATTTTACTTCAAAGTGGGTTTGGACTTTCAACAACTAATTGGATTATGGCTTGTGTCGTCTCTACCTACTATGCTATTTTGATTAATGGAGAGGCTTCCAATTTCTTCAAGAGCAACAAAGGTCTTAGGCAGGGTTGCCGCTCTTGCCCTTACTTTTCATTCTTGTTATGGAAAGTCTTAGTCTCTCCTTGAAGAAAACACAAGATGATGGTTCGCTCACATGGATCAAGGTTTCTAGACTGATAAAGGTTCTTCGCCTTTTATTTGTTGATGACATTCTTATAATGTCAAGAGCTTCTCTTGCTGAATGGGAAAATATCCAAGCTATTCTTCACGTTTTGGACATTCTTAATGTCCAAAAGTCTATTTTCTTGCATTCAGGAGTTTCTCTGGAAACACTACAGACTTAAAAAGATTTACTTCTTTTCCCCTGTAAAGAACTATCTGTGGGCTTTAAATACTTAGGCTATTTGCTGAAGCCAGATAGTTATAAGTCAGAGGACTGGCAATGGCTAATCGACAAGTTTGAGACCAGGATAAATCACTGGTGTAATAAATGGCTTTCTCTGGGGGGGTGCTATGTGTTAATTAAAGCGGTTCTTGAGAGCCTTCCAGTTTACTGGATGACCCTTGCCCATTTATCGATTTCGGTTCTCCACAAGATTCGCAAGTTGAGTATGTCATTCCTTTGGTCTGGAAACAAAAGCAAGTGATGTTAACATTTATGTAGCTGACACTCCATCACTAAACCAAAACACTATGGAGGTTGGGGCCTTAAGAATATCTTTGTTTTTTATAGAGCTCTGGCAACGAATAACTTATGGCAAGCCTTGATGAAACCGAGAATTTGGCAACGGGTGATTAAGGACAAATATTTTCAGCATGAATCTATGCTGTCTTGGTTGCAATCAACAGAAGCATTCTCATCCTTTGGTTTGTAGTCCTGAAAAAACATTTGAAATACTTTAACAATTATCCTTCAATGGATGGCTTGGAAGCCGAGATCGGGGCATTCTATCTCTGTTGGGAGATACACTATTCTTGGAATGGGTCAGGATTCTATATTATCTCAGGATTTGGTAAACTGCCTCAACAAGAGGAAAATTCACCTCTTATTTCAAGCGAGTCAGATCACAATGAGAGGCTTGCTGGGACAAAGCTAGTACAACAGTATTGAGCTGGGTCTGGAGGAGGATCTAGCAGCGGAATGAGATAATTTCACAAGGAATTTGATTGATTCATGTATTGTTTTAGTGGACAGGCCGGATGAGCTAATTTGGACAGGAGGTGATATGTCGGGACAAATTTCAGTTAAGAATGTCTATGTAGTATCGAGACAAATTTCAGTTAAGAATGTCTATGTAGTATGAAGCCCTTTCAAACAAATTATGGAAATACAAGATAGGGGGATGGAGGAGGAAATTATGGAAATGGGAATGCCCATTGAAGCTAAAGCTTTTTGTATGGCTCTTAGCTGAAAACAAAATTTTAACTTGGAAAAATTTGCAGAAAAGAGGTTGGAAGGGGCTTGGTTTATGTTATTTATGCAGAGCCAAGGGAGAATCAAGCAAACACCCTTTTGTTAGTTTTTCTTTCACTATTTCAGTTTGGGAGGAAATGAAAAAAGTGCTAAAACTCACTTATGGTTGGAATGGAAATACAATGAATGATTGCTTTCAAAATTGGGCTTCTCGGAATTTTATTTTACATACTCTTCCTGCATATATTTGCTGGAATATATGGTTTGACATAAATAAATCAATTTTTGAGGATAGACCCCCATCTTTGCAGAGAATTGTTTATCTTGTTTTAGGAGCTGTGGGTAAGTTGGGAAAAATTCAAAAAGTTCCCTAGGCTTATATCTACATTCCTTCCGGTAGATAAAGCTCACGCATGGTTTGATGGGGCTGCTCAACAAAATGGCAATCTTTGTGGTGCTGGAGGGGTCTTAAAGGTTGATGACCATACTGAGTTTAGATGGATTTTAAACTGTGGTAGGGGAACAAATTCCAGGGCAGAGCTCATGGGAGTTTGGGCTACTTTAACTCTTGCCATAAGACTTTCTATTTATGATTTACATGTTTTGGGGAATTCCAAGATCGTCATCGACTGGCTTAATAGAAAATGATCAATCTTGGTGGCTAATTTAGATGGTTGGAAGGATAGAATCTCTGGTCTCATCCCTCTTTTCAGATCAATTTCTTTTGTGCACATTTACAGAGAAGAAACCAAGGAAGCTGATTGCTTTTCAAAAAATGCTTTTTACTTATGCCGAGGGCATATTGCTTATAATCAATGGATAGATGGCCATGAGGGCCCTACTCTCCTTTTAAATATGTATTGAATTTATTTGAGCCTTTCTTAGTGCTAGTTCTTTTTTGGGACTGCTGCTGGTATTCCTCTCTTTGATAGAGAGCTCTATGGCGAAGACTTTAGTAAGTTTTGTAGATTTTGTTGAAGAAGAATGTATGGACAGGTCTTATGAATAAGTTAGGTTTATAAGTCTGTACACATATTTTGAGTTTTCGACTTTAAAAAGGAAGTCTATGTTAGTCTTGGACTGATTTTGTAAACATATTATATTATTATCAATATAATGTGCGATTTTCTCAGGAAAAAAAATTTATGCAATAAAAAAATGAAAAGATATTTTCTTTTATTTGTTTAAAGGTATGAAAAGGTACAAAAATGTATAGATGAAACTCAATTCAGAAAGCCGCATCAGCGTTCATTAGCTAGCAACCTGTATTTATGAGGCAAAATTGAACCAGCCATTCCAATGGTGCATATTTCAAGCTCAATGTCTCTTCCATTTGGGGTTTGGTCCAAATCCATAGACAATTTCATCTTCACCTCATTGTTTCTAATCTCCCCCTATTTCATCTGTTCCCCATTTCCATCTCCTAATCAACATTCACAGATTTTGAAAAATAAAACATGAACATACACACAATAAGATTGACAATAATAAACTTCCCAAACATTCACAGATTTTGAAAAATAAAACATGAGCATACACACAATAAGATTGACAATAATAAACTTCCCATGCGAAGAGCTCTAAGAATGAGGATGAGCCCTGTACGAACCAATGATTCAACCCCCATTTTTTTTCAAACTGGAACCGAAATGTATGTCAATCGTGTCATAGTTGAAGACACATAAAACATGGATGTAGCAGACACGATATGTAAGCCTTGTGCGTTCAAAGAAAATGGTTTCTTCTATTACTCTGTCAGACCTGATTGGCACAGCAGGGTCTATCGGCTTTGGCTCTAAATCCTCTGCTGAAGATGCCACTAGGGCTTGCAGCCTCGACTCTCTAACTAATTATAATAATCACTGGTAATCACTGGCAATAGTAATTGAGGTTGTAGATTAAAAATTATACGAAATGAAGATTTTTTGAGGGGATATTTACTTGAAATTTTGTTAAAAGTTGTTGGATTAGTAGATTTAAATAAAATGTTAGTGTCTTGGAGTTTTTGGAGTTTTTCAGAATCCATTTTTGTATTTAAAAATGATTTTTAAATAACAAAAAATAATAATTCATATAAATTTATATGGCTAGATTCCAACAAAAAAAAAACAATTTCGTAGAACAACTAGCCAACTCCTATAATAATACCAATAATAATAGGCTTTCTTGAATAGCTGGCCTATTACCAGGCTTTCTTTGGGCTTTCTTTGGTAGCTTGCCTCATGTTCTATAATAAATCTTCTTGACTTTGAAATCATTAATCATGTCAAATAAGTATATAACTATCAATGTAATTAAATTAAAAGCAACTAAAGTTTACTCGGAAAGATTATGCCTGTCAATTCAAATGTCAATGGTTAAAACCCTTCGGATTTTCCTTGAAATGTTAATGATCCTTGGAGCAAACCTTTTTTTCAGAAGCCAAAGAAGACCGAAACTTCAGGACGAGTTACCACTTCTGCCTCTGTAAGCTCCACTCGCCACCATGTCGCGGGCTCGAAACTCGAGGGTGCCATCTAATGTTTACCTTTTGAATCCACAGCTGCCATTACCAAACCTAAGCGAGGCCGGCCAAGGAAGAAAAAGCAGAGCCTGAAGAGAAAACTTCTTTAAACGCAAGCGAAGGAATTCTCGGGGATGATTTAACTAAACGCTCAGGAAAACAGAAGGGGACCACCTCAGTTGAGGCATTTCTCGACACTTGCCTGCGCAATTTGATATCAGAGACAGAGGCCCGTGATTCCACATTAAACCTAGTTAGGCACACAGAAAAAGGCCCAAGTCCTGAAAATGCCGAGCCTAGGTATTATTAATTTTGTTATAAGGTGAATAATAATTAATTGATATGGGATTCATAAAGAGCATGCTTGTTTCAATGAGTAGTAAAATGCCTTAATCAAAATATTGGTACATAAAAATCATATTTTGGATTTTGTGGATAGAATTAATAAGTTTTTTTTAACTAAAATATGTTTGTGGTGCTTTTGTGTATAAATTCACATTTGGTATAAATATATATTGATACTTTATATAAGTTCTTAAAGATTTTGGGACTCATGTAACCAAAAACAAAACATGTTTTATATAATAGGTAAGGGGCAGTTTGATAAAAAAGAATGGTCTCTCTATGTTATGCAAATATTGATGCATAAAGTAGTTATATGTGATAATATATATATTGATGCATAAAGTAGTTATATGTGATAATATATAGGCTACTAAAAAATGGAGACATGGATTTATATTTAGTGTAAAGAGGTACTTTGTAAAATTGACATTGTTAGTTAATATAATCTATATGTTATGCAAATTTTTGATGCATAAAGTATTTAAATTATGTGATAATATATACGCTACTCAAAAGACATGGGGACATAGATTTATGTTTAGTGTAAGGAGGTTTTTTTGTGAAGTTGACATTGTTAGTTAATATAATCTTGTATCCTGTAAGGAATTTATGCGATTCTTTGATTTAACATGGAAGTGATTTTCTTAATCTTGAGTTTGCCATTTGAGTATGAGTATATTTTTTTCTTTTTAGGAGGATTCATGAGATTGTTATTTTCTTTCCCTCTTATTTGATTGTCATATTTGATTCTTCACACATGTATGAGGAAAAATAATTAATGAAATGACAACTTAGCAATAATAGGATATGAAAGATTTGAATTTTATAAAATAGAATCATGGTGGTTGCTTGAAATATGAGTAGTTTAAGGCATAATTAAAAGGTTATTTTGTTGACTTTGCTTCGAGGACATCATCTCTCAAGAGGGGAAGAAAGGTAATATAATGAACTAATCAACTTGAAACATATAGTGCAATCTTGATCTAGATTTATTACATGGTTATTTTTATGTTCACAAGGAGTTACATAATGCAAATAAGTGTTTTTTTCAGATAATTAATGCAACAAAATAATGTAATTGTTGCATGAATGGATCTCTATTTTAAGTTGCATCTAGTTTTATTTATCATCTGCATGCATTATTAGTGTAAGGGGAAACAACATCCCAGAGGATATCCCATCATATCGTCTAAAGTGAAATATCATACAACCATGGTCTCCTAGAGCATTTGTGAAGCCATCTCAGGGAGATGGTATATTGTGGGATCTGATTAGTGGCAGTTATAAGGAGCTTGAGTTTGGCTTGGAGTTATAAGATATTAAGCGAAGCTTTCCAATACTTGGACCACCTATCGTTCGGGCGCATTTCGATGAGTTTTTAGAGGATTGGAGAACATCCTCGGGACTACTCTAGATGCAATACACATGACCTAATATAGGCCCGATTTAACATAGGAAAGTATGAGAACCCTAGGTGGAGTGCATTAGAAATAGTGACGTATGAGGAAGAGAGATTTGACACTTATTTCTCTAAACCTTTATAGGATGCATTTTATCTTCTTCTTCCTCCCTCTTATTTGTTTTCATATTAGTGGTAGGAAATGAATTATATTAAGCATATGCACATGCATAATTAATTATTAATATGCATAATACCACACGACTTAATATCTTGACTATACAATCTCAAAGCTCATACCATAGGCTTAACGATTTTGAGACATATGCAATAGTAAGTATATACAAAATACATGTTGCATAAACACTTACACAATATGATAATAAGGAAAACTTTGATTTCTTACTTAAACTTGAAAAATAATAGGAAGCTTTATCTATTAAAACTAAAAAATAGAACTGAGAATTTGACCTTGAATCTTTAAAGAGTATCTATGGCTTCTAAGTGCTGAAGGAAACCACAAGTCACCCTTGAGACTAGAACCCCGACTAAGCAGGCCATACTACATTCTCTAAGATAAATTTCCAACATCCTTAAAGATTAGGTTGCTAGCCAAGGTCAAAATCCAAACATAGATCAAGGTCAAGAGAAGGAGTTGGAGCAGAAACAAGGACAAGATCAAGACCTTTTGTCCAATGTCGATGAGAGAAGAGAACTCTTCGATATTAGGAAATAGGTTCAAAAATCCAAATTACCAGATTTTACAGGCCAAGATGGGGGTTAGGTAACAAAAGCTTGGATGATAGGTGTTAAGAGAGAACTTAGTGTTAATGTAATGCCCCCTTCCAATTGATCGCGATGGAGGATGACTCAATATCCTATATGACTCTCGTAGGCTATAGTCAACAAGGAAAAATGATTCAAGGAGGTTTATTTGGTGTCACTAGGTTAAAATAATGACAAATCCTAAAAGTGACATTAAATAAAATAAATAATTATATTTAAATGAAATTTGAGGGAAAATAAAGTGAAGGTTTGATTTGGTCAAAAAGAGGAAAGATCTAGAAGGTTCGAAGGAAGGATAAATAGAGGGGTAACCTTTCTCTTTAGAATTATGATTTGATCTCTCATTTTGGAGTGCTCTTGGAGCCATTATTTCGTTAGGGTTTAGAAAAACCCTTCATTCTCATTTTAGTTTCAGTGGTGCAATATCCACCCTAGTTAGACAAAGAGGAGGATACATCCAGAGTCCTCATTTGAGTTCATTATGGTGTTTGGTTTCATCTTGGAGAGAGTTTGGAGGCATATTGCCTTGCACATGGTATTTGCAACATTTTTCCGGAGGAGGCCGATCGTCATATCTGTAGGTGACATGATGGTTTCACGTAATTGTGGAAGGAAACACCCTCGCAGGTTGAGCACGGGTTGTCCCGCAAGGCCCCGCTGTACATCCCGAGAGGACCTCTGCGAATCAAGGATTGTAACAGTTCGTCAAATCGGGTTTGCGAGGGTTTCAAGAGAGATTGGAGGGATGCTTACAGAGTGGAAATTACTAGAGAAAAGCAGTGGAGGGATTGGGGAGTCTTGGATCAATTGACATCATAGATTGGCATCATTCCAAGTTTTCTTGTATCGTTTCTATAGTAGAGTGTGCAGTTGCATGGAAACCATTAGATTTGTGTGCTTAGGAGTATTCTGCTCTATTTTATGTGTAATGGATGGATGCAATATGTTTGAAAATATTCCTATTTGAGAAAATTGTTTGTATGAAGTTAACAACACCATTATACAATTGTTTGGCACATTCACATAATAACAATTTTGGGACAAAAAACATAATATTCCCACCTAGCCTAGTTAGGGACATTACAATGGTGTCAAAGCTAGTGGTTCTGCTAGCCTGTGGCTACATTGGTGCCTAGGAGAAAGGGGCGTGGAGGACAGTCCTCTCGAGAGTCACCGAAAAGAGAATGGGAGCAAACCAAATAGATTCAGAGAGGGAGGGAAGCATGGGAGACAAACCTAAAGGGACTATGCTCCAAATATTAAAAGATATGGTTAAGGGACAGACTGAGGCGTCCCAAAGACAGGTAGAGAAAAAAATGTTCCAACAACAGACCCTTGAGGTGCTCACACAGCTGGTGGTCCAACGTGGGAATTTGCATGGTGCAGGTCAAGGTGGACCCAATGGATCACATTGGGGTGAGATAATGCACAAGGAGAGTAGCAATAACTATACCCCAACTCAGAGAGGGAGCCTAAGGATCCCTAGGCCCTTATTACCACAATTCTTGATAGGGAAGCCTACAGGAGCATAGGAGAAACCAGATCAGGAAATTGATATTAACACCTCATATAGGGAGTACGAGACACTAGATGAACATATCCATAAGAAAGTTTCCTATAATGACTTCTGCGACCTCAAACAAAAGTATAGACCTAGGGATTGAAACAAAGGAGCGCAGATCCAACAAAAGTTTGACCTTATGCGAAAGGTGGGAAGGTTGACTATCCCACCCTTCGATGGGTCTACCATGAGCATGGCCAGAGCATGGGTACATAAGTTGGAAACTTGCCTCCAACTTAACCCAATGACAGAGGGATAAGCAATTAGGTATGCCACCCTTCACTTGGAAGGAGAATCTCATGAATGGTGGTATCACGGGCTGGTGACATTAGGGCACACCAACATATCTTCATATGTGGACTTCACTAAGGGTTTCATGGACATGTTTGACTAGAAGGACCTTGAGATATACTTCAGGGAGTTGGCAGATTTGAGACAGACAAATACACCAAAAGCATACATCACATATTTTTAGAGGATGGTAGTTATGGTGACAAATATTTCTCAACAAAGGTTGGTGATGCTATTCACGGAGGGTCTAGTTGAACCCCTTAGAGGATGGGTGAATGTTAAGAACCAAATATCAATATAGCATATAAAAACCTCATAATAAGTACTCAATGCCTTGAAAAGAGAGAATTTCAGATAATAAGCCTCTTCGAGGAGAAACCTCCTTATACACCACATAAATGTCCAAATACAAGATGAGTTCAAATGAAAATGTCTCCTTGGTATATATAGGAGACTAGGAGGTTTAATTACTACTAATGGACCCAAGCCGACATAAATAAAATAACATTACTAATGTAATATGCCCCAATTAAGGGGTAATGTGCCACTATTTAGGGATTAACATGCCCCTCTCCTTGAGACAAGTGTTGTCCACAACGCTTGAGTAACTCTGGATGCTTCTGTATAAAAGAATCATCTTCCCAAGTGGAATATTTAGCCGATAGTTTCCTCCATTTAATGAGATACTCTGAAATGGATCTATTCCTCAGCTGGAGAATTCTTGTGTCAGTGATGGTTTCAGGCTCCAATATGATTTTTCCTTCCTCATCAAGTTCTGGAAAAATATTTTGAACTGGGATCTTGTCACCTATAACCTTCTTTAAGCATGAAACATGGAAAACTGGGTGTACTCGTGAAGATGCAAGCAACTCCAATTTGTATGCCATAGTACCAATCTTTTGCAACACCTTACAAGGGCCATAGTACTTTGGTGATAATTTATTATCCTTATTGGCTTGCTTGAGGGATATCTGTTTGTATGGTTGTAGTCTTAAAAACACCCAATCCCCTACTTCAAAACTTCTTTCACTATGATGTTGATCTGCTTGTTGTTTCATGCGATTCTGTGCCATAGTCAGGTTGTCTTTTAATATTTGGAGAACTTGTTGTTGATGATAGATGTGATCTTCCACTGCTTGAACCTTAGATTTTTCTTTTAGAGAAGAAGTGATGGAAGTAGGGTGGTATCCATAGAGTGCCATAAATGGTGTCATTTTTGTTGCAGTATGAAAGGAAGTGTTATACCACCATTCTGCCAAGGGTAACCATTTGAACCATTGTGTTTGTTTATCAGAGACAAGGAAATGAAGGTATCCTTCAAGACATTTGTTCACTATCTCGGTTTGTCCATTAGATTGAGGATGATAGGATGAACTATGAGCCAATTGAGTACCCAAACAAGAAAATAATTCTGTCCAAAAATGTCCAGTGAAGATGGGATCTCTATCACTTACAATAATATTTGGGCTTCCATGTAGCTTTTGAACTGTCTCCATGAATGCGGTGGAAACTGTACTGGCTTTGAAGGGATGAGAAAGTGCACAAAAGTGTGCGTACTTGGCCAGTCTATCAACAATCATCATGATGACACTCTTTCCTTCAGACTTCGGTAATCCTGTGATGAAATCCATGGAAACCTCCTCCCAACACTGACTTGGGATGGCTAATGGTTGTAAAATACCCAGGGTCTTAATTTTTTCCACCTTATTTTGTTGGAAAACCAAACGTTCTGCCACAAACCTTTGAACATCAATTTTAAGGCCATCCCAAAAAAATCCTTCTTAACCCTATGGTAGGTTTTCAAAAATCCCAAGTGCCCTCCTACCATAGAGGTTTGCAATTCCAATAGTACCTTTTGTTTGAGTTGGGAGTTCTTACATAAATATAAGTGATCTTTGTACCATAGTGAATCATTTTTCCATGTAAATGTCTCTGATGCATGTAATCTTGTTGCAACCTTTGAATGAGAGTCCACACGTTTTCTTCATTCTTCTATTCATCCCTTGCTTCTATTATCCAATCGGGTTGGATGATCGAGATAGCACAAAGAAAGGCCTCAACGTCTTCATCCTTTCTTGAGAGTGAATCTGCCACAACATTTTGCTTCCCTTTTTTTATAGACGTTTTCAAAATCATAACCCAATATCTTGGTCACCCATTTTTGTTGTTCTTATGAAGTTATTCTTTGTTCTAAGAAGTATTTAAGACTATCATGATATGTTTTGAACTTGAAGTGCCTACCTATTAGGTAAGGGCGCCATTTCTTTAATGCATGTAGTATTTCCATCATTTCCTTCTCGTAAATGGGTTTGTGTAAGTCATTTCCCTTGAGTGGCCGACTTTCAAAATCCAGGGGCCTTCCTTCTTGCATTATGACAACACCAATTCCATTTCACGAGGCATCACATTCCACAATAAAGGTTTTTGTGAAGTCTGGAGTGGTCAAGATAGGAGCTTTGCAAATCACCTCTTTAAGTTGTTCAAAAGCTTTAGTTGCCTCTTGAGTCCATGAAAATGCATCCTTCTTAGTTAGTGTCGTTAAAGGTGCTGCTATTCTTCCATAGTGCTGAACAAACTTTCGGTAGTAACTTGTCAAACCCAAAAATCCTCTAAGATTCTTCAATGTTTTGGGAATCGGCCAGTCCATCATGGC
>ML779366.1:310314-340153 GCA_009831015.1 Picea engelmannii
TCCCTTTCCAAATAGGAGCTCCAGAAGAGGAGGCTTAATGGTCTAAACCACCCTGTTAGACTATAGCCAGGGCCAAAGAGGGGTAAACAGGGTTACTAGAGGTCACTCCAGTCACAGGTGTTATATTCAGAAAGTGACATTGATCTAACAAGAGTTAACATCGCTTTACTAGAGGTCACCCCTGTCATAGGTGTTATATTCGAAAAGTGACATTGAGTTAACAAGAGTTAACAACGCTTTACTAGAGGTCACCCCAGTCATAGGTGTTATATTCGGAAAGTGACATTGAGCTAACAAGAGTTACAACGCTTTTAAGTCATTATAAGCTAAAAATAGAAGTCAATAGTGAATTAGGGTTTCAACAGTGATTTAGGGTTTCATCATGATTTAGGGTTTTGGAAAACTATAAAGGAAGGGTTAGCGACCTAATTCATTATTATGCAGATTATGACTTGTCATTGAGGAGAAGAGGCACATCTCAAGAGAGATAGTTCAGTGTATTCCAGGAGGAAGACACCAGTTCGTTGATTTCGGTGTTGAAAGACACACCCTAGTCACCGAGAAGATCATCCAGGTCTTCCATCACTCTTCAGTGCTCCCATATTCCGGGTATTATCTTTTAGTTGCTTATTTGTATTCCGGCTAAGATCCTTTTGTCTTTTGATCTAGTCGAGTGTTGTTATTTTATTCAGTCGCAGTTGCTTATTTATATTCCGGCTAAGATCCTTTGTATGTTGATCTAGTCGAGTATTGTCAGTTATTCAGCCGCATTCAACCATTTTCGTAATCCATAGAGATATGATAATACAAACTTGCAGTCCTTTGTCGCATTTATTATTTGTATGATCATTTATATGTTGTAAACCTTTGATCCTACACACACATTAGAAGCGTTTCCTAGACTAGCCAAGTCAGGAACATTACATATCGATCTTAGGAACGTGGTTGGTATTCAACCGAAAGTTGGAGTTTCTCCATTCTTGATTCATCTTCCTTGTATCCTCATCATCAATTTCATGGGATACATTTTCACTTTCATGTGTCCTCTCTATTAGGAAAATTTTCAATCCCTTCCACGATCTCCCTTTTTAAACCATCCATAATCCCTTGTAGTTCATCTTTTTTCACTGTCTTCTTTTGTAAAACATTTATGTCCCTACACATTTCTTTACCTTCATCAATAGTCCAATTAGGAATGCCTGGAGGCTTATTTGGTGTAGAAGTTCCCCTTTTTGGTGGCATGTTGGCCAAGTATCACTTTTAAACCTTGATTTTGAGGTGGTTCTAGAAGACAATCTTTCTTCTGCTGTATCTCCAAAATTTCGACCCTTCTAGGTATGATTTTTTTTTTTTTTTGTAGTTCTTTGATATTTCTTCTCTGCAATTCCATAGGTCTGATCAAAATTGGATGTGCCAAGTGGAATTTATGGTAACTTTCCCACAACTTGCTGTTTTTTTCCCTTTCCTTGAGCTCTCACTTGTATAGTGTGCCCCGCACAAAATAATTGATATAAATTCTGCAAATTGCACCAGAAATACTACAGACTGTCCACTATCCAATGCAACTAGTCTCACTCAATTTGGATACTCTAGGAATAATTTATGATTGTTTTACTCAGAACACCTTCTTGAGACTAGTCAATAGGAATAGTTAGATACCTTATCTTCCAAAGGGTGTATCTACAAATGTAAGATGACTCAGAAGCTGAAATTTTCATCATAGATACCTTAATAATTTATGTGAATATCCTCCAGATTTCAGGGTCTGAAACGTTGCAGAAAAATTTTCATAGCGAAAATTCCGCGATGACTTAATTCAGGATAATTCCAGAACCTTATCTTACACAGGCTGTATCGCTGACAGTATAAGACCTCAGGAGCTGAAATTTAAACCCAATGTACCTTAATCCATCTACTAAATATTCTCCAAGGGGTGCCTTCTGAAACGTCTTAGAAAAAAAATTATAGCAAAAATTCCAAGGTGTCTCAGATGTAGCAGCGAAACCCGAAGACCTTGAGCTCTGATACCATATGTTAAGAACCAAATATCAATATAGCATAGAAAAACCTTAGAATAAGTAGTCAACGCCTTGAAAAAAGAGAGAATTTTAGATAATAAGCCTCTTCGAGGGGGAAAGCTCCTTATACACCACATAAATGTCCAAATACAAGATGATTCCAAATGAAAATGTCTCCTTGGTATATTTAGGAGACTAGGAGGTACAATTACAACTAATGGACCCAAGCTGACATAAATAAAATAACATTAATAATGTAATATGCCCCAATTAAAGGGTAATGTGCCACTATTTAGGGCTTAACAGTGAAGGCCTTTAGGCCAACCACATTGCAGGAGGCCATCATGAGAACCCAAGACATGAGGGAAACAATCTCCAAAAGGTACCAAAAAAACCCTTCACCCCTCAAGGGGGTAAGGAGGCAAAGTTTCCTCAGAAGCCATGGACATGGAAGGAAAGGATGGACGAGGAGACTCAGAGAGAACCAAGGAGGAAGAATATTTGATAAAGTTGCAAGGAGCCGTGGGGACTGGGTCATCGATGTATAGGCAAAGGTAAAGTCCATTATATTGAGGTAGTTTCCAACGAGGACAATGACATTGATGATGAGGGTATTAGACGAGACAATGATGAGCCATCACATACTACAGAACATGTGCCATTGTAGAATATCTCCAAGGGAGTGACCATTACCACACTTTCAAGAGTCCCTAAATATTACACCTTCGTGGTTAGAGGTATTGTGCAGGGGCAGAGGGTTACAACATTGGTTGATGGTGGAGCCACCCACAACGTCATTGATGTTGTACTTGTCAGTAGGAGACAAATCCCTGTGGAGGATTTCAAGGGATTTAATGTGGTAGTAGCGGATGGGTACAAAATGACGTGTACTCAAATGATCGGGGTATTGGAAGTAACATTGGGAAACTATATGTTCAACGATGACTTTATGTCATGGATTTAGCAGATATTCATGTGGTGCTAGGAGTTCATAGGTTGAACTCATTGGGAGATATCCACATGAATTATAGGGACATGAGGATGTATTTCCAGGACAAGGGTGGACAACGAGTGATCCTAATAGGTATGTCGACATGTGCTCCCATGATCATGTCTAATCGGTGCATGGATGCCCTTTTTAGACATGAGGACATGGCTTGTGCAATAGAGTGCCTCATCACCATGGAGAAGCCATCACAAGATCTCCAACATTACCCTACAGAGAATTAGGAATTACTTGGAAAGAATAAAAGAGTGTTTGAGCCATTGCCAACAGACAAACCACCTAACAAAGGATTTGAGCATGTCATTGAGATAGAAGAGGGTTTGAAGCCCATGATCACCACCCCTTACAGACATTCGAAGAGATTCAAGGAAGGAATAGATAATTCCATAAAGGAAATGCTAGAGATGGGACATATTAGGCCTAGCTCTAGTCCTTTCGCTTCGCCAGTTGGCGAAGCGAAAGAAAGATGGCGCTATGAGGATGTGCATAGACTACAGGGCACTAAATAAGAAGACCATCAAAAACTGATATCCAATACCCAAGATTGATGAGATGATCGAAGAGATGCATGGGGAACTGTACTTTTCAAAGGTTGATTTGTGATCATGATACCACCAGATTCAAGTCAGAGAGGAGGATATACATAAAAAAACATTCAGGTGTCACTATGGGAACTATGAGTTTCTAGTCATGCCCTTCGGGTTGACTAACACACCAATTGAATTTCAGTCATGCATGAAACATATCTTGAACAAATGATTGAGGAAGGTCTTAATGGTGTTCTTTGATGATATTATGATATACAAAGAACGTGGGAGGGACATCTGAAGCATGTGGACGAGATTCTCACCATTATGGAGGAGCAATCACTTTTTTCCAAGGAGGAAAATTGTGAGTTCGGGTTGACATAGATCCTCTATCTAGGGCACGTGATTTTTGTTGAGGGAGTAAAGGTGCATTAGAAGAAGATCCAGACCATATTAGACTAGCCCACCCCCAAGACACTCACAGATCTGTGAGGATTATTTGGGATATGCAACTATTACATGCACTTTGTGAAAGGATTTTCACAATTGACTGCACCGTTGACAAACCTCACCAAGAAGGGGGCATTCTGATGGTCAGAGGATGCATGGGTAGAATTCGACAAAATGAAGATGCTGATGATCACTTGCCCAGTATTAGCACTCCCATATTTCATGCAACCTTTTTTCCTGGAGTGGGACACATCCAATGATGGGATAGGAGTAGTATTGATGCAGAATCGACACCTGATAGATTTTGAGAGAAGAAAGATAAGGGAGCCCGAGAAGCTATATCTGATCTATGATAAGAATATGTTGGACATCATGCATTTATTGGAAAAAAACAGACAATACTTGGTAGGAGGACGCTTTGTGGTTAGGACTGACCACAACAACTTGAGATATTTCTTGGAGCAATGGGACCTGAATGAGAGGCAACACATATGGGTGAGTAAGGTGTAGAGATATGATTTTGACATTGAGTATGTAAAGGGGAAGAAAAATATAGTTGCTGATTCATTATCAAGGAGACCTGTATCCTTCTCCATGACAAAGATCTCAATAGATTGGAAGTCCATTGTTTTGGTGGAATACTCCAAGAATACCTTGACTTGTGAGTTGATGGAGGGAAGTATTCATGATGGCATGTACAAGGTAGTGGATGATATAATATACTACAAAGACATGATCTATCTTGTCCCTGATTCCACACTCAAGGATAAGATTTTGAGAGTAGTACATGACACACCATTGGCATGGCACGAGGGGTATCTGAAGACCTACATGCAGGTGAGGGAGAGATTCTCATGGAAGGGTCTCAATAGGGATGTACTTTTCCATGTGAGGGAGTACATGACGTGCCAATAGAACAAGTTAGAGTTCACACATCATGCATGACTACTTCATCCATTTCTGATTCCAGAGAAAATGTGGGATATCATTTCCATGGATTTCATCACAGGATTTTCAAAGGTGCAGGGTAGGGAGTGTATCTATGTGGTAGTGGAAATATTGAATACATATGCATACTTATTTTCCATTCATACATAGTACACCACATCTCAGGTAGCATATCTATTCTTCATGGAGGTGTTCAGACTCCATGGTCTTCCGAGGAGAACAATGATTGTGATGGCAAGTTTCTCAGTGTGTTTTGGCAGGAGCTTTTCAGGTTATTCAGGATATAAGTGACACCTAGTACTAGCTATCACCCCCAGATAGATGAGAAGAAAAAAATAGTAAACAAATGGATCAAGGGGTATCTGAGGAGCTACGTGTCAGGGAAGTAGTGGTAATGGATAAAGTGGTCGCATCTTGGGGAGAATTTCTACAACACCACTCATAACATGTTCATCACGATGAGCCCATTCAGGGCATTGTATGTCTATGATGCTCCATATTTTGTGGATTTGACATTTGGAGAGAGCAGAGCTCCCAAGGACAAATACTGGTTGCAAGAAAGTTGAGACATCTTGAGAGTCCTAAAGGAGAATTTGCAGGACGTTCAGAATCAACAGAAGATGTATGCTGATAGGAACAGGGTAGAACATAGCTTTGAGGTTGGAGATCTAGTCTTTCTTAGGTTGCAACCTTACATATAGTCGTCACTGAAGAAGAGTGGCATAGAGAAGCCGAAGCCTCACTTTTGTGTACCCTATAGAGTGATCGGGAGAGTTAGGGAAGTAGCATACGAGTTGGATCTATCAGAGGGTAGCATGATCCACAACACCTTCCATGTATCCTGCCTCAAGAAGACATTGGGACAACAGGTCACCGCTTTGGAATATATTCCTCCACTAGATGAGGAAGGGAAGTTGGTCCTAGCTCCCTTGAGGATTGTTGATGTTAGGGAACGCAGGATGAGGAGAAGGATCATTCGAGAATACTTGGTTATATGGAGAGGATTTCCGATAGAAGATTCTACCTAGGAAGGATAGTAGATCTTACAACACCCTGATCTGGAGTTGCTCGAGGACAAGAAATATTGGGAAGGGAGGAATGTAATGTCCCCTTCCAATTGATCATGACAGAGGATGACTCAATATTCTATATGACTCCTGTAGGCTATAGTCAACAAGGAAAAGGGGAGTCAAGGAGGTTTATTTGGTGTCACTAGGTTAAAAGAATGACAAATCCTAAAAGTGACATTAAATAAAATAAATAATTATATTTAAATGTAATTGGAGGGAAAATAAAGTGAAGGTTTGATTTGGTAAAAAAAGGGAAATATCTAGAAGGCCCAAAGGAAGGATAAATAGAGGAGTAACCCTTCTGTTTAGCATTATGATTTGATCTCTCAATTTGGAGTGCTCTTGGAGCCATTGTTTCATTAGGGTTTAGCAAAACCCTTCAATGTCAGTTTAGTTTTAGTGGTGAAATATCCACCCTAGTTGGATTCATCTGGAGTCATCATTTGAGTTCATTTTGGTGTTTGGTTTCATCCTAGAGATAGTTTGGAGGCATACCGGCTTGCGTAGGGTATTTATGACATTTTTACAGAGGAGGCCGATCGTTAGATCTGCATATGCCAAGAGGGTTTCACATAGCTGTGGAAGGAGACACCCCCGCGGGTTGAACACGGGTTGTCCTATGAGGCCCCGCTAGATGTCCCATGAGGACCTCTATGAATTAGGGATTTCAATAGTTCGAGCCAAAGTCGCCATGTGGAAACCCACCATCGTGAAAACAACAACAAGTTTGGCCAGAAATGCCCAAAATATGATTGATATGGAAATTCAATCAAAGAGTTTTGTGTCCTTTAAAGAACCCTCTAGAGATAGGGTCATCAAATTTGGGAATCATAGGTATATATTCCATGGAATATAGAACAACGTACCTACGGTTGATAGCATAACATTTGGGGTACCTCCGAGAGGACAAAGGGATTGTCCCTACCTAAGAGGAAGATGTGGTATAATTAGGGTACATGGTTGTTAAGGTCGAGGCCAGACACCAACACAATTTCAAATAAGGTGTTGGGAATGTGGGGGAAATCATTATATAAGGGAATGCCTAAAGTAGCTGGGCTCAACTAGTGAGAGGGTAAAGAAAAATATAAACAACTACAAGCCTAACATTAGTTTCATGTTGCAATAAACCATCACCAAGATGAGAATTAAGCCACAATGGTGGAGTCTTTGTATTATGATTAAAAACATTCCTTTTTCTATTTTGATTGATTCCAGTGCCATTGATTATTTTCTTTCCCCTTCTACTCTAATTAGATATGTATTGGAAACTCATGACCAAAATGAGTTTAGGATGGTAGAAATGGAATCCAGTGTTAAACAATTTGTAGGTCCATTGGTAAATAATTGTATCATCAAAATTGGGAGTGTGCCACAAAAATGAATCTTTATAGCATAGCTCTGGGATTAAATCATAGAAATGGATTGGATTGAATTCCATTAAGCTCTGGTAGACTATGACAAAAAGAAGGATCTTTGCTAAAATGATTTATGAGATCCTGTATTAATTAAGGGGGTTAACCTAGAAGTTTCCTTGTTCTTCATCTCATCCAAGAAGTTTAAAAAATGTATGAGGAAAGGGTGTATGATTTAATTAGTTGAGGTGATTAGTAAAAACTACAACCCTTCTGTTAAGTTTCATATGATACTCTTTTATTTTGAGGATGTATTTCCCCCAAAGTTGTTAGGCTTGCCCCTTGAATAAGAATTTGATTTCTCCATTTCCTCGAAACTAGGAACAAAATCCATATCTAAAACAACATATCAGATGATCATCCTATAAATTAATGAGTTAAGAGTGCAACACAAGTAATTTATTGAGGAAGGATTGATCAATCCAAGTGATACATCACCTTGGGGAGCACTATTGATCTTTGTGAAGTAGAAGGGAATAATCCTTAGGCCACACATTGATTACCATGACCCGAACAAAGTCACCATTAGAAACATGTATCCTATGCCTCACATTGACGACCTCTTTAATAAACTAATGGGAGCTTCAATATTTTCCAATATTGACTTGTGATGGGGATACCATCAACCAATAATTAAGGTGGAAAATATACCAAAAACTGCATTCAGAACAATATTTGGTTACTATGAATTTATTGTAGTACCATTTGGGTTGACTAATGTCCTAACAACATTTATGAACATGATGAATAGTGTATTCCAAAAACATTTAAACCGTATTTTCCAAGTATTCCTAGATTACATCCTCATTTACTCTCAAATTGAGTGGGCACACCAAGATCACATTAGATTGGTACTTCAATGCCTTAGAGAACATAAGTTGTATGTGAAATTGTTTAAATGTTCCTTCTTTTAGAAAGAAATCCAATATCCATGGAATACTATCAAAGGGGAAGGTATTTTAGTAGACTATAGTAAAATATAAACTATAATTGACTGGCCTGATTCTAAGAATGCTAAAGATGTACACAACTTTATGGGACTAGTTGGTTACTATATAATAATTGTGGAAGGGTTATCCTAAATTGGAAATACCATCACAACCCTAAAAAAGAATGGAGTTAAATTTGAGTGGACAAATGAATGTGAGAAATCATTTGTAGAGCTAAAAAAATGATTGACAACTGCCCCAATATTGAGACTTCTTTTTCTTTGAGCTCAACCACCAATGTTTGTTTCGAGTGAAATTCATTGGTGTTGTGCTAGGAGATTTTGTGGAACTCACATCACTTTCCAGTGTCCTTCTTAGACTTCCCATCACCCTTCTTAGCTAGTGGCTTGGATTGATTTTCTTGAGATTGTCTCTCCTTGATTTGTACTTTGTTTATAAGTTAGGGTTTCCTTTTCCATTCTTTTGTTGTGGTGTATTTGCAAACTTGAACTCCCCCTTAAAATGTTGCTTAAATTTCTGCTCTATTTTGACAACATATCGATAGGAATCTCCCAATGAGGATATTTCCAAGAAATCCATTTCTGTTTGGATGTACCTATGTAGACCGGTACGTAACTTGAAAACCAAGTGTCGCTCAAAGTATTTGATACCCATATTTGAGCACAAGGTATGAAAGATGTCGGTGTACTCTGGCACCATTTGGTCTCTCCTCTGACGCAGATTCGTCCATCTCATATACTGATCATCATAGATTCCAACATGGTAGAATTCCTCCTTGAGGGAATCCACAAAGGCTTCCCATGTGGGTTCTCTCTCAAATGACATATATTCATCTGTGGTGTGCCTCTCCCAATAAAGTTTCCACCAAGATTTGACATGGGTAAGGGATTTAAGGAGCACAAAGGTGATATTTTTTCCATCATTTTTTTTTGGGTAGAGTAATAACCTTCTAGTAGATTCAACCATTTCTCTAGAGCATCTGCATATATCTAGCCTTCAAATAAGGGGATATGAAAATTGACTTGTACCTTGAAGGGAATCACAACTTAGAAATGGCTTCTTGTTGAAGATGCCTCGCAAGCCATCGATAGTCAAAGAAGGACATGAACAAATTTTCCATATCTCGTTCCTCTGTCGCATGAGGGATTCTTCGAGAAACGTATTGAAAGGATATCCTGCTCCATCGTCGCTCTTTTATTCCAATATGGGAGGTCGCTTGGGTTGGGAAGAGCGTTTTTCCTCTAGAGAAACTAGCTCGAGACCCAACTCTCTATACCCTGACCTCGTCGAGGACATGCATCAAGAAATAACAAGGAAAATTTTTCTCCGATACCACTGATCCATATTATATTGAGAACAAAATGAGATACAAATGAAAATATAGCAAAGAACATAGAAATACAATGAAACCCAACTTCTATTAATGGATAACATAATACTGTAGAACATAGGGGTGGCAGGTGCAGGTGGGGTTATCTTCTCCCTAGGAGGACATAATCGAACTACCTTTTCATGGAGTTTGGGCATCACCTCTAATAACCAAGTAGAATTTTACGGTCTCTATAAAGGTCTCAGTATGGAAAAGAGCCAAGACATTGAAAAGATAAGCATCATTGGAGATTCTGAGGTCATCCTAAATTAGTTTAGAAAGAGATCCCTCTTAGAGGATATGAATATCAACAACATCATGAGTAGAATTTTGATGGAAGCAGAGGCATTCCAAATTTTCATGTTCTCTGATCCAATAACACTGAAGCATACTCCTTTTCCAATCTGGATACTAGAGATTCGTGGGGAATGTTATGACTCAATGGCCACACTATTCATAATTTCATCCCCTAATGCAAGAAATGATGGTTAGACCCACAATTATATTGTTCTATAGGCGGGTCCCACCAATTAAAAATAGGGGGAAGAAGGATGACAACCTTAGGCAAATGTTTGTTGTGTCATGGGATATAAAATATGGGCATCTCCAGTTCTCGACATTCCCTCGCACAAGTGCCTCTCTCTGTCTTTCATTTCTCGACCATTTCCACATGTACCTTCTGTGTATGCATTAATGGAGATGGTACACCTGTGTACCATCTAGACGTCATCTATCTCTGGGTGTTTCTCATCCACTTTAGGAAATGTTTGTTTTGCTTGGTCGACGTCTTTTCACACACATGGAGATCTCTATTGGGTTGTGAAAAAGGTACAAATATCCTCCTTATTCTCATGGTTTATGATATAATCTTAATTGATTTCTTTGTTAATTAGGAATAATTAGGATATGAAATGATTAAAATTTCTTTTAGAAATATTATTGAGTAATGATAGATAAATTCTGATATTCGGTTGGAATTGTTTGATTTTAACGCAGGAATGAATAAATATTGTCAAACCCAAGATAGTTAAGGAGATTTTGAGGATACAAAGACTGTTGAAGGTTGAAGACATGAGGCGCAAAGCAGTTTGGAGAAAGATTGATTCCATATTTTGTAAACTTTATAAATAGTAAAAGTGATCCTGAGGATCTCTCGATGCTCAAGATAGCTTAATTTACCCATATTATTGTAATATATAGAGGGTAATGAATCCTGGAAAGGATCATCACATAATTATTATCTCAAAACATTCAAAATTCGGAATTGCTCTGCGCAAGTAGTTTTTGTAGATGTTGCACCAGTTATGGAATTAATAGAAGCTTTGATCATTTTCATCATTTTTGCATACTGAGTTTCTAGCAACAGTGCTTCTGAGGACCAAGGGCCCAGTCTGAAGGAGTTACTGTCTCAATCTGTAATTGTATCAGTTTGATTTCTATTTTGTGATTTAAATCTCTTTCGTAATAGTTAAGATAAATGCATGAATGTGTTCATGATTATATGTTGTTTGCTACAGTAGATAGGTGTTTCATTTGAATGATATCGATTGCTGTTCCAATTTCCATTGCTATAGTTTACTGCTTGACAGTTCCTCTCATATCATATGCGTGTTCCTTTCGCTTAAATTAACATTTGTTGTTCCTTTCACTTAAATTAGCATTTGCTGTTCCTTTCAGTTAGATTACAATCGCCGTTCCTTTTGGTTAAGTATAGTTTCTGTTCCTTTTCATAGATATAGTAATTCACTGTTTCTTTTCACAGGTTAAATAATCGCCAATAGATCAGTTTATCAAGCTTTCCATAGATTTAATTAATGTTTCTTAATTAGATCAATTCAACAATTTAATTTATGCCTTTGAATTCACAACATGTTGTACATTAGATTTCAATTATGTTAAGGTCTTAGTCTTAGAATTTTAATGGATGTGTGAGGAACTTGATTGTTGATAAACTTAGATTTTCTTTAACTACACGATTTTAGCCTCTACAACTATCTGCATAGACTTTGCTGACATTCTTGAGATAAAAAGACGAATCCTTGGGTCGATAAATTAATGTTAACTAAGGCCATTTTTATGACATCTTTAGAGCCCAACATTTTGGTTCCATTGTCGGGGAGAGTGTCAAAGGTAGCATAGGTTGTATCTCTGGAGGACGAGGTATTGAAGATGGAAGGTAAGAACCTACGCAGGAAATAAGTAAAATGCTTATGCCAGTGCCTACCTCCAGCTGATATATAGAGGTTATATAGGTGTTTAGAATTTTTGTGTGAAGTGTATATGACTAAGAAGAAAGAACCTGAAAAACAAAAACCCCCACCAAAAACTACAAAAAGCCAGGGCTCGGTGCTCCCTGGAAGAAGCACTTTCATAGACAACATCATCTGAAAAGCTGAATCTCAAGCTTCAGTTGGACCCATGAGAGGTTATACCCAAATCCCTCAGGCAAAAGTCTCACCAAATACAACCCATGCTGAGGTTCATAACAAAACTGAAGGGACTGAACAAATTTTCAAGATATAGATCGTCAACCTCTCAACCCTTTAGACGAGGGAAACTCTTGTAATCTGGAGGAAGGAGAAGGGGAAACTAGTAGGGTTGCTAAGGCAAACCCATCACCACCACATGATCCTGGATCTCCTGTAATAAGATAAGGCATACCTGAAATTCTAGATAGAGGTAGTGAAATTAGATTCCCTAGGGGATCCAATAATCAGTCTCCTCGAATAGAACACCCAGACCAAGAAATTCCTGAAAGTTACTGGCATATCTTCGACCAAATGGCGCAACAAAATCAACCACGAACCCGGACTTCCACTTTGGAATATCTGATAGTTGATCCAGTTGCCAATGCCCCTATGAAAGCAATCCCCTTACAAAATTTGCCAACTTTTCATGGATTAATTTCAGAAGACCCGAATGCATTCTTATTCGAATTTGATGTCCTATGTAGGGGTTATGACTACACCTATGAACCCCAAAAACTAAACCTGCTCCCTTCCACTTTGAAAGGGGCAACCCTGCACTGGTTTATGGGATTGGGAGGTGGAGCTATAAACTCATGGGATGAAATGAAACAAGCCTTCTTGAAAAAATATCAGGATTATTGTAGAACCAGGGATCTCAAAGATGAAATCTTTCAAATGACCGTAAAGGAAAACAAGACATTAGAAGAATATGTTGAAAGGTTCTAATATAATTTTCAAATATCTCCTTATGGTACATTACCAGGTGAGGTGCTCAAAGCCACTTTGATAAAAGGAATGAAGGATGAATGGGTAGAAACATTGAATTTAATGGGGAAGGGTGATATTTATCAAGAAACCTATGATAAAATTGTTCAATTGTGTATCAGGTGATCACGTGGAAGTACATGGACCAGATCTGGGATGCAGACTCCTCTCACCAGAAATAAAAATATTACCAGCGGAGGAGTTACCTGAGAAAAAGTCGGTAATCTCTTAGAAAATTTCAAAACCTACTTCTTGAGAACTCTGACTACACAATTGGATGTCTTGTAAGCTAAGCAGAAACAAGGAAAAGCATGACAGACTTTGGCCATATTTTGCTACCGATGCAGAAAAAAAACATGGTCCGAGGGAATGTCCTTTGGATGTGGTTCAGGTGTGTGCTATATATGCTAAAGACCACACAACTGATCTATGCCCATCGCTCCCAGGATTAAAAGTTGTATTCAAAGAGGTAGAAGAGGAAATCGAACCAGTGTATCTGATGGCCCAACGTCGCCAATGGTAGGCTCATCCCTAAGGTACACTACAAGATCCTTCCTCTTTCTTTTCCAGGCAGTATAATTAGCAACAAAATTCTGGAAACACATGGAAGGGTCAATCATTTTCTAACCCCACCTGGAAGTCCCAAGAATATCTAGCTGCAAACGCCCCTTGGCTAAATCAAACAACTGCAAACCCCCCTTGGCCAAATCATCCAGTTGCGAATCCTACCTGGCCCAAATCAAAACACCCTACCTCATCTTGGAAGAATCCAAACAACAACCCCTATCCTTCACAGTGGCCCAACACGGCTGCCCAAAACTCCAATTAGAACCAAAATTGGCAGCGCCCCATGGGAATGACAAATCAACCCATAGGGATGGCCCCTCAAACTAAACCCACTTTGCAAGCTCCGCTCCAATTACCCCAGAATCCTCAACCACAATTTCACCCTCAACTACGAGCTCAACCCCACCCAAATCCAAATAATAGACCAGCCCATCTTATTTAGATTATTGATAATGTGGATGGGGAAATCAACTCCGTAGGGTGCAACAAACTCTGGCTGAGGTCAGGCTACATAATTTCTCCCGAAGAAAGTAACATTCACCAAGAGAAGGATAATGAAAATAACGTACAACCAACAATAACGCCTTTGACTGTGGTCATAATGGAAGAAACAGAACAAGAGGGAAACACAGTCGAACAACAAAATCTCGATAAGGATGTAAACCCCCCTCCCCCATTCCCTGGAAGAATGATGATAGAAAAACCAACCATGTATCCTAACTTTGACATCGTAAGGGAACTAAGGAATTTGTATGTTAAGATTCCACTCCCGTGGGCTCTACAAGACATCCCAATTTATGCAAAGACAATTAAGGAATTATGTGGGAAGAATCCTGTTAGGAAAGTCAAAAATTCATCATCAACTGTTCGTGTGGTAGGTGCCTTGTGTGATCTCATCCTAGGAAGACAAGAACCGGTCAAATATGCATATCCAGGGAATCCCATAGAAACAATTCAGATAGAGGGATGTTCTTTTCCAAAAACACTAGTAGATTTGAGGGCAACCATTAATATTTTGACCATCAAAACTTGCAACATCCTGGGTTTCACTTCCTTCGAACCTACTCCAATTATGTTACAATTGGCTGACCGATCAATGGTCAAACTAGTTGGTACATTACAGGATAGAACAATTTCATTCGACTCTTGGGAGTATTCAACCGATTTCCTCATCATCAACACAAGAAGTGGACTTGGTGGACAACCATTAATACTGGGGAGACCATGGCTCGCAACAACAGATGCCTACATATTATGTCACACGGGAAACATGACCATCACTAGAGGAGGTGCCACAAAGAATATCATCTTGTATCCTCTAGCTAAACTAAGCCCGTCCATTACACATCAGCAGCTGCCACCACCTAAATATCCAGAAAAAGATCTACGATCCTCTCTCACACTGGAAGAAGCTTTGGGACTCAAGAACCAACTAGAAGATGATGTGATCAACAACTTCATTAATAGCCCAACTATTGTAAGTAACCCAACATGCCAAATGCTAAAGGATGTGTTAGATAATGAGGCATAGGGAGATCCACTGGAAGATTTGATGGAACAACAGATCCCCACTACCGCTGTTCTCAACATCAAACCAGTTGAGATTTCACCAGGGAGGGTTCTGAATATTAATGCTAATCTAAATGAGAAACAACAACGCAAATTCATTCAGATCCTTTCTAAGTATTAGAAGGTTTTTTCCTGAGAATATTTTGACATGAAGGGCATTGATCCGCAACTCTGTACACATCATATTTATATTGAGAAAGATGCCCAGCCCATCCGAAAACCCCAAAAAATATTGAATCCTCACCTCTGGGACATCGTTAAAGAAGAACTACAGAAACTTCCAGATGTAGATTTTATTTATCCTATTTCGGATAGTCGATGGGTTTCCCCACTAGTGATCGTTCCCAAGAAAAATGGGAAATGGAGAATCTGTGTAGACTACAGAGAACTCAACAAGGCTACCCAGAAGGACCACTTCCCCCTACCTTTTAGCGATCAGGTCCTTGATACTTTAGCATGGAATGAGTTTTTTTCCTTTCTAGATGGGTTCAGTGGCTATAATCAGATCTAGATTGCCCCGTAAGATCAAGATAAAACTACATTTACATGTCCCTGGGGTACCTTTGCATACATAGTGTTTCCCTTTGGACTATGTAATGCTCCAACCACATTCCAGAGGGCCATTCTGAGCATATTTTCTAATTTGATTAATGAAGGGCTTGAAGTCTACATGGACGATTTCACACCTTATGGCAATGATTTTGATCAAGCTCTAAGCAATCTGGAGAAGGTACTGGAACGATGCATTGCTACCAGATTATGTTTGAGTCATGAAAAATGTCATATGATGATGACTAAAGGTGTGGTATTAGGGAATTATATTTCTGTAGATGGAATCAAGGTAGACCCAACAAAAATTGAGGTAATCCTTAACCTACCTACACCACATACACAAATTGAGGTACGCAGTTTTCTTGGCGCTTCAGGATACTATAGCAGATTCATGGAAAATTTTGCAAATACTGCTGCACCTTTAAATGCTTTAACTGGTAATGCACAATTTCAATGGTCTGATTGGTGTACTGTGGCATTCACAGGACTTAAAAAGCTGATCTCAACAACACCGGTGCTGAGAGGACCGAATTGGGAAATACCATTCCATATCTCTACAGATGCATTAGATATCGCCATAGGTGCTATCCTTGGACAAGAAGAAGACAATAAACCTTATGCTATCTATTTTATTAGCAAAAATCTTACTCCCATTGAATTGAATTATACAGTAACAAAAAAAGAATTTTTAGTTGTTATACATGCTATTAATAAATTTTGTCACGATATAACATGCTATCCAATTATTCTGTATACTGATCATTCTGCTATTAGATATTTAGCTAATAAACCTATTACTAATGGACGGGTTACTCGATGGTTATTACTATTGCAGGAATTTGACATCACCATTAAGGATCGACCTAGAAGAGAGAATCTTGTCACAAACTTCCTGTCTCACATACCCAAAACAAATGATTCTTTGACAGTTGAAGACCACTTTCCAGACAAACATCTATTTGTTGTCACTACTAAACCACCTTGGTACGATGATGTGGCAAATTATCTGGCAGTCGGGAAACTACCAACACACCTATCATCAAGGGAAAGAAAACTGATCGTCCAACATAGTGCATGATTCACCTGGATTGGTGGATATATTTTCCACAAAGGGGGTGATCTACAGATCCGAAGATGTGTACGAGATGATGAAATCTACGACATACTGAAGGCAGGTCATGACGAGCCCTGTGGCGGACATTTTACAGATCGAAGAACTGGACACAAGATTTTACAGATGGACTATTATTGACCCTCAATATTTATATATGCAAAGAAATATGTCTAGACCCGTGACAACTGTCAACAGATGGGTCGACCAGGCCAAGCTTATGAAATGCCCCTGAAAGCACAAGTAGTTGCAGAATCATTCGAGAGATGGGTGGTAGACTTTGTTGGCCCCTTCAACCTAAAGTCAAATTAGAAGGCCTATATCCTATTTGCAACGGACTACATGACCAAATGGGTAGAGGCAAAAGTCTTATCAAATGCAACAAAGGAGGTAATCATTAAGTTTATTTTTAAATTATTTGTATGCTACAGATTACCCAGGGAAGTAAGCACTGCCGGAGGGTCGCAGTTTGCAGCCCATAGAATCATGACCATCTTGGAAAATTATCACATTAAACACATAGTTACTTCCCCATACCACCCACAGGCAAATGGGCAAGTAGAAAGTACCAATAAAGTCTTGGAGGCAATTCTGACAAAAATAGTCTCAACAAATCATCAGAATTGGGCAACCGAGCTTCCAAATTCCTTATGGGCTTATCGTACAATGTGGCATAACACCACTAACTACTCTCCTTATCATTTAGTCTATGATAAAGAACCCATTTTTCCAATTAAGTTTGAGATCAAGACTCTACGGATGGCCCAGGAGATTGGACTAGATCTTACAGAGGCACATAAATAGTGCCTACAACAACTCAATGAGTTGGACAAAGCATGCCTGTCCACCTTAGAGCGCACAACTGTTATTCAACAACAAAGAGCTAACTGACACGATAAACATATCAAGAATAAATCCTTCCAAAAGGGTGTTTGGGTGCTTCTCTATGATTCTAGATTTCAGGATTTTCCTGGAAAATTACAGACAAGGTGGCTGGGACCATATGAAATTAATGAAGTTCATAATAATGGCACTATCACTTTAGTTACCATCGATGGGTCTGGTTCTCCTTTTCTGGTAAATGGACATCGGTTACGACTCTACCATCAGCTGCCTTCAAAAGAATCCTTCTGCCAAGAAGTAAGTAAGGACCCTACTGTTCAGATTCTAGCTGGCTGGGAAGGTAACCCAACATCTTCAACTTCATAAATGATGATTTTTTATCAGCATTGTACATATTGTATATAGATTTCTTTACAGATTTGATTGAGTTTTTTTTTTAGGAAAGTCACTTGAGAGAATAAGAATTAGAAAAGATGTCTGTAATGAATATAATTAACACTCTTTTTTGTTCCTTGCTTCTATCTCACTTTGAAAAATATAAACCCTGTTTTCACAAAATATGAATATGTCATGTTCCGCAGAAAAAATCAAGCAACTGTAATAAATGACTGACGCTAATAAACCATTCAGTACTTTGATTATTGAATAAACCTACCCATAAATATTGAATGAATTTAGTTGATGACTAATCAATTCTAGATTCACTAAAACAGAAATGTCTGTGGGAGGTTTACAATCACTTAATTAGATGGTGAAAAATCTGGGTTGCCAGTCATTCAAACAAAATAACGATTGCTGTTCCCTTTGCATACAGTTGTTGTTTATTCAAACGGAACAACTATTGTTCCCTTCACACGATTGCTGTTCCATTTGCATACAGTTGCCATTCATTCAAACAGAACAACTACTATTACCTTCACGCGATTGGTGTTCCCTTCGCGAGTAGTATCGTCCATTCAAAATAACGATTGTTGTTCCTTCTGTCACACTGTTGTTCCCTTCATAATGCCTGTTGTTCCTTTTTCGATAGTGCTGTTCATTCGAAAGGAACAATTGCTATTCCCTTCATAATTCCTGTTGTTCCTTTTTCGATAGTGCTGTTCATTTGAAAGGAACAACTGTTGTTCCCTTCACAATTTTTCTTATTGTTGTTCCTTCCTCAAAGCATGTCATTGTTATGTCAGTCACTCCTTTGGGTAGGACCTTCATTGATCCCTTTTTCATCAACACTAGTTCTGATTTGTCATTTTTTGTGGATCATTCAACATACCTTAGTCAACTATTTTTGGATTAATTTCTCCGAGTTATCTTAAAATTTGTTCACAACTCATTAACCACCATAATTCATTTTCTTTCCCCTATATATCTACATATACTTGAATGATAATTGCTTTCATTTCATAATAAGGAATATTAAACACATTATTACTTGGAATTCTTACACTTCTTACACCATCCCTCACTCTTAAGGAGTATATGAGCCTCCCTTGATAGAGCCCTTAAAAAAAATAAATACAGTTTTTAACAAAGTAATAAACTTCTCCCATAAAGGATAGGTGGTCTCATCACGAGCCAACCTACCATGATCATCATATAATAACATAAGTGACATTCCCACTATGGATACCATACCAGGGCAATGGCCTTTGGGATTTTTTTCGTCAAAGGACAAGAGGTCTCATCACGAGCCGACTTGTTCACTTAGGTTATGATCTAGTGAGTGGCATTATCATCATCTGGCTACCAAACTAGGATAATGGTATTCTTGGGAAAAGACAATTCAAACTATTTATTAAGGATATAAGCTCATCTATGGGTCAAAAGGAAACCCTGTCGAGGCTATGGACGCCTACTGGCAGCAGTGGCTCTGCCTGTGGTATTGAAGTTTATCTTATATACGCCAAGTTTTAGTGTGTTTGTAGATTTTCTTTTCTAAACAACGAGGCTATAATTCCAGTTATATCCAATAAACAAGGGAAAGTAACAATGTTATGATATGTGGAACATTTTAAAACACGTGAACAAATTTAAAATCATTCAGAATCCTTTTTCTGAAAGGGTTTCTAACATATTTATGACAATTCAAATTTCCCACACAAAGTGATGATTATCATAAGTACCGTTAAAGTGATTTTTGAAAAGTTATTAATGATTGTCTTTACAACGACGATGATGACATAGTAATCACACATCGCAGGAACTACCCACCATTATTACACTCCTACATTTTGATGGTTGAGGTCGACCTTTCCATTTATGGGGGGCAGATGCTCGACACAATTACCGATAGATTATAATGAGTGCAGTAAATGAGAAAAAAACACAATTTTTATACACAATACTGCTCGGTGTTTTCTATTTTATGTTTCAAAAGCTGGTTGAGTGAAGCTGCAGCAAGGAATGATCACCATCCTCACTTTCTCACAAAAAATATGGGTGGCCTAAGTGTGCACCGGGAACCAACATTATTACAGGTAACTGAGAAAGCAAGATAAATATTACACTCGCTAGGATGGACAGAGTACTTCAAACAATTGCAAGGATATGACACGAACATCACGATCAAATTCTTCCAGAACTTTTAGGGAGGGGTCTCCATGGTTTGAGATATATGAATTCCGGTCATGGAGGAAATCGTAGCATAGGTTACAGGCCTCCCTAACACAGGCATTCAATGGACTGGAAAATATATAGCGCTCAAAGAAGTTGTAGAATCTTTCACAGATACTAGAGAGGAACTTGACAAAAAGGGAAAGGGACTTAACCCCAATGCTCTCAACGAGCCATGAAAATAATTGACAGGTGTAATACAAAGGTATATCACCTACGACGGACGATGTGATCTGCCTGTTAGTGCTAGAAGTTGCCCCTAGACTGCTATAGGGTCAAGCCTAACACATCTTAGTTATTGCATTGGTTCTTATGGATAAATGTATATTGGTTTTTTTGAAAGGTTGGAGGTTTCAACAGTAGATGAAGAAAGATAAGACCAATTCCTGATTGTAAATAAGTTCCAATCACACTCACTTAGTCAATGGTATCCAATTTAACAAATCAGATGAAACCATAAGAATAAAGAAGTATGCAAGTGCCCAATCTGTTCACCCACATAGGAAGATTCCTGATCCTAAATGTCATTCAGAAACAAAGAATAAGGTACTTAAAAACAAGTCTTGGAATGGGAAGGAAATCAGTGAAATATTCACTGCCTTATCAACATAACAAGATAATGTCAATGCATTGCAAAGAAAACATGTTTTACAAGTAAGAAAAGAAAGAAATAGATTAGAGGAGAAAATCTGCTCATCAAAAGGGTTGTAGCATTGAGTGCGAAATGAAATAGTCCCTACTTTACAATCATAAAAGAGAATCTCAGTCTAGCATCCCTGGTGTCTATTCAACCCTCTCGGGCCTCTCTTGCCCCCTTTGATTACAAATTGCTTGATTTAAATAACAAAAAATAATAACAAAATGTGCTAGTTTACTGGAAATAAAATCCATTCGAATCCTAACACATAAACTAAAACAAATGTAGTTGTAAAGGTTGTCGAATAGTTGAGTTTGTTGGTGTCAAATCTCCTTTTAAATCTAGATATGATCTTCATTTGTTGAATCCCCTGCCACCTGTAACTTGAAAACCTGGATATTGCTCAAACATTGGTCCTCGGATCACTAAGAATCTGGAATCGATGAGAAATAAGGCTGGACTGACTGCCAAGTGATTTGTTTCCTCCAAAAAGTTTGGCACTCGAGTGGTTTCTTAGAAATGTTGATTTAGATGAATCCAAATCTTTGATGAAGTCTTCAATTCTTAACTTCTAGATTTGAATGTTGAATTGCTAGAAGATCACTACTTCCAGGTGTCCTTTAGATTCCCTTTGGTGTTGAGACTGCTGATATTATGCCTAAATTTTTTTCTTTAATCATGCTCTATCTCCAGCTGTTGTATGTCCTTGACAGATGTTGGAAAGATTATTATACTCCCTCAATCTTCTCGAACCAAAGACTAATTGAAAAGTTCTAGATCATAAAAATCACTTTCTCTTTTTTCTTCTCAAATCTTGTGTATAGGATCAGACTTCACAGATGTAGCATTTAGTGATGACACACCTACCATTAAAATTGGCGTATTTGGCTGTTGATGTAAATTAGTTGATTGTCCATGTGATCCTGCTGGTATTGCTAAGTTGGAATTCAGTTTGCGAGGACTGTCGAAAGCCACAGGCGGACCTGATTGTTGAGGTTTATAAGTTGAAGATTTTCCTGACAAAGTATTAGTGACAAAATTTTGTTTAACAGTCCCAGTATCTGTGTGTGAATCCAGCTTTGTGCCCTTTGGACCAAATGTTAACTCTTCATGAGTCTCTGGATGAGTGATCTTGACAGTTGTGCTGGCATGTTGAGGAATATATTGATTAGATGGTTGTGACATATATGTTGGATGATGTGTTCCCATTGAAACACATAAAAGGCATAGGAGAAAACTGTTGTGATGGTATATGAGTGGTCATAGAATTCACTTGTTGAGGCATAACATGTGAAGGAGCCAAGTATATAGGCTGTGGAAAAGATAATCCTTGCAATTGATGCACCATCCCTTGCTACAACTGAAAGGCATCTGGTTGCAGACCCTGGATACCAAATGCTTTCCGCTGGACTTGACCTTGCACTGCTGGTGCCATCTGAAATTGAACATGCAAGGGCGTTGGTTGAGAAGCCACAACCTGTGATTGGATTTGTGAACTTGGTGCATAAATCTGGGGAACTGACATCAATGAACCAACACCATGCCTTGAAACAACAAAAGGTTGTACTTTGTGAATTGTTGGAGGATTCTTAGGTTTTGACTTTGAAACTTTGATCTCATCTGCAATACAATGGCGTATCCCATTTATCTAAACCAAAGACAGTTCCAGGTATGACTAGGATGTGTATGACCCACATAGATAATTGATCCAATAATTGCACCTTCGAAATTGTTCTACCGGCCAACAACCGAAACGATTTGAGTCAGAAATTACCGTCGACGATACTCATCGCCGTCACATCCAAAGGGTGAGCCACCGCCCCTTGGTCCAGGATAATGTGCAAGTTGCAACTTTAGACTAAGTGATTATTTCTCATTTTCATCAAACTTATAGCCCTGGAGAGCTTCCATTGCAGTTGCCACACAGTTTGGATTGGCAAAGTCAACAAAGCACAGAACAAGGGGTTCTCCTCCATGATTTCGGCCCTCCTTGTTTACAAGCCTAACTTCCTTGAAACTAACAAAAGCGTGAAATATGTGAGCCGCTTCTCTGCGAGTGCACTTAGGTGGGAGGCCCTCAACGAAAAGGGTGTTGGACGCATCTGGTGGTAGATAATCATTATCAGGCCTCCTCAAGGGATCTCTAAGATGACTATCCTTGAAACCCAACCCTTGGCCTTTTCCCCCAAGGACTGCATCTAAATCTATTGAACCATATGACGGAAGCCCATTTCAAGCATAACGTTCGTAAGTAGGTCCAAGAGGATCTGTTTCCCTCAATAAGCGCCGACTTCTCTCATCAAGTGGACGGTCTTCTTGAGGAAGATAACTAGGCCCGTTATGGCTTCCATTTATGTACTCTGGGTTTTTCGTATTCATAAGATGATGATAAATGGCAGACACGACAATTTATTCCATAAAAGTACAAAGAAGCACCGAATCCAAAAAAAAAATGGATCCCAAATCATCACATTCAATATCATTTTCTGCAAGAATCTCTGATATATGGTTCCTATTGTCCTGAAACTGAATAACTTTCAAATCTTCTTCAAGCTGACTCTTCCAGCTGGAAAGGCATTCGTTGTCTTCTGGGGGATTTATATCGATATTACAGGGAAACAATGATGCTAGTTGTTCATCTACTTCTCTATAGTTCTGTTTGTCTGATGGATCCACCATTCTGGAACTAGAACCAATACTGGTCCTGAAATCTTTGTGGCTTGGCGCTTGGGGGCTAGGCTCGTGTTGACTTCATGGCTTGTGTGTTGTGTGGCAGGTTGCATGGAGCTGGAGCTTGGAGCGTTGGAGCGACCAAAATTTGATAAAATATAAAACCTTGTATAAGGTCGAGAGCCAACTAAAAAAGACCAGAAATTGATTAATAAATGAAGCCACAAGATGAAATTGGATTAATAAAATTTTAAGTTCTAGGTACTAACTCATTTCGTTGCTATAGGAATAAACCTATTCCCGCAACAAGGAAAAATTGAAATGTTAATATCTAGATACTAACATTGCCTACACCACCTCAAACTGTTAGCAGCTCTCAAACAACAGTTAGTAATCAATTTACCATTTTTTCTAAATTCCATGTTACATGAGGTTGCTATAAGAACACATAAGGCCAATGATCCTGTTACTATCATTAGCCACCATGGATTAGTGAAACTGTTAGTAAATAAGGTCCCGAGTCAAACTCAAATAACCTGGGGTGATCTTATCGAGGCCAATAGGCCTCTACAACTGGAACAACCTGAATTGCGTCATGAAAACCCACCATAGGGAATTGAGATAGCACAGGAAGGGGCAGACATCACCCAAATGGAAGTTCCATTACCTCAACCACAAATGGAGACAACACAGGTAGATACCATCTAAAGAGAAGTTCCATCACCACAGCCCGAAATCCTGGCAGAACCCATCCAATTGACATAGACTCAGATCTCATAGGCAGAGGCATCAACGAAAAAGAGGAAAAGGACAATTGCTATCCCTAAAACCCCCACTGAGAATAAAATAAGAAGAAAAATAATATCACAACCTGGAGAAACCCAGGAAATTTTACAGACAGAGCAACCCCCACAAGGAAATATTCAGGAAATTGAATAGACAGAACAAACCCCACAAGGAAATATTCAGGAAAATACCCAACCATCACTGGAACACCTTACCGAGCATTTTTTTAAAAATTACAAAATAGAAATGGCCCAAGTATTAGGGAACTTAGGGACCTCAATTGATAAAGACACAAACAGGCCTGAAGGACAGTCAGTACCAGTTTCTTCTTCAAACCCTGCTGAGGACCTCCCTGATATAGAAATGTCATTTCCAGAAAATGCAACACAGGAAGAACCTCATACTGAGGTAAATAGCCCTGCAATGCAGACAAAGCACATCAAAGAAACAAAGGAGAAATTATTGACTGATCTAGGTAAGGAAAACCCTAACATTTCACAAAAAAAGAAAACAGGCAAAAGCCACAGCAAAATCTTACCGAGCAGTTTTTTAAAAATTACAAAATATAAATGGCCCAAGTATTAGGGAACTTAGGGACCTCAATTGATAAAGACACAAACATGCCTGAAGGACACTCAGTACCAATTTCTTCTTCAAACCCTGCTGAGGACCTCCCTGATATAGAAATGTCATTTCCAGAAAATACAACACAGGAAGAACCTCATACTGAGGTAAATAGCCCTGCAATGCAGACATAGCACATCAAAGAAACAAAGGAGAAATTATTGACTGATCCAGGTAAGTAAAACCCTAACATTTCACAAAAAAAGAAAACAAGCAAAAGCCACAGCTGAATCAGAAGGTTAAAAAAGGAAAACAAGTTGCTGAGAAAAAGGGTTAAAAGGATTAAAGTATTAAAGCAAAAAGTTGGCAAACTCAAGGAAATAATTAAAGAATTGAGAAAACAATTGGAGCTTGCTGACAAGGCCTATGAAAGAAAGAAGACAAAAAGGCCTAGAACCCAGGGACGGAACCCACTTCCTAGGAGAACAATACACACAATTTCTATAGGGACACATACAGAGTTACCTATCCCTGAAGAGACAACAGAGATGGAACTTTAGACTAACATTACAGCAGTAGAGGAAGCACCAATTAAAAATGAAGAAGGGATTCATGACCAATTAGAAATCCCAGAAGAAGTAGCTGCTCAACCTAAGGAAGTGATACCCACAAATTTCCCTGCTCCTATGGAGACCACTGATCAAAAATACAGACAAATGTCCCAGCAATGGAAGAAGCAACCTGCCAAACTAAGGAAATGTTCCAGTCTCATGAACAAAATGCCATCATTTCTAGATTGGAAATAGAGTTGGTGCATACACAAAAGACCTTAACACAATGCATAAGTGAGATGGTCACGATGGAAGAATACCAAAAAGTTGTTAAACAACTTAAGACCCTTTCAACAACAAAAAATGAAACGTTTGTTGAGCTCACTAGAGCCCAGGGGAAGGTGAAGAAGGTACAAAACCAATTAGATAAAGCCTTGGAACAAATCAAAGAGATTTTTGATGTCTACATTGATGCAATAGATTACAGGGCTCCTGCCACCAATTATACATTGTTTTTATTAGAATGATATTTGTTGCTGAGGGTGAAGGCTATTAGAGCAGGTAAGCCAATTAAATTCACCACTGTCTCCGAGTTTGTGTCATGTTTTAGAGAGCTGGAAGAGAAAGTAAAGTACTTTCTATGTGAGTTATACTTCCATAACTTCATCTTGGAAGATAACAGGAAGAATAACCCTGGCCCTTTTATTAGGGACGCTCAATTCCAAACATTTTTGTCCTTCACCAAAAATCAAGTCAGATGGGCAAAAGCACATAAGAAATTTCTAAAAAGGGAGATTGGGTTAGATCTCTGGATTAGAGGGGAACCAAAATCCTTCCCAGCCATTATGTGACACAAGACATTTATGAAAAGGGGAAGTGTGGTAGACTCCTTAGCCCCTATCCACCGACATGTAATACGATCAAGATTGCCTTATTTTAGGGAACTTAAAGAAGAAGCTCTTTCTGCCTCCAAATTAAGATGGGATGAATCACCAAGTTAAGTCAAGAGCAGGGAACCCTTTGGTTTTAAGAACTTTTTTGCAACCACCTTCAGAGTGGAAAGGTATGCTATAATGATCTTGGAAGAAGGACCTGCCTGGATTGGGTGCAGATACAATCCCCCTATCATTTGGTTTTCCCCAAAAATTTATCAGAAAGATTATCAAATTAATAGGAAGAGGGAAGAAACTGCTTTTGGAGAGCTCAAATGCAAGAATGGGTTCAGGGAACCTGGTGAACCAACCTTTCCTCCTTACAACATCACTGCTTTACATGTAATATCTCAACTTACATGAGGACATGCAAGAAGGTAAGATGGGGGGTATGTTGGGTTGTGAAAAAGGTACACATATCCTCCTTATTCTCATGGTTTATGATATAATCTTAATTGATTTCTTTGTTAATTAGGAATAATTAGGATAGGAAATGATTAAAATGTCTTTTAGAAATACTATTGAGTAATGATAGATAAATTCTGATATTCGGTTGGAATTGTTTGATTTTAACGCAGGAATGAATAAATATTGTCAAACCCAAGATATTTAAGGAGATTTTGAGGATACGAAGACTATTGAAGGTTGAAGACATGAGGCGCAAAGCAGTTTGGAGAAAGATTGAGTCCATATTTTGTAAAATTTATAAATAGTAAAAGCGATCCTGAGGATCTCTCGATCCTAAGGATAGCTTAATTTACCCATATTATTGTAATATATAGAGGGTAATGAATCTTGGAAAGGATCATCAAAAAATTATTATCTCAAAACATTCAGAATTCGGAATTGCTCTGTGCAAGCAGTTTTTGTAGATGTTGCACTAGTTATGGAGTTAATAGAAGCTTTGAGCGTTTTCATCATTTTTGCATACTGAGTTTCTAGCAATAGTGCTTTTGAGGACCAAGGGCCTAGTCTGAAGGAGTTATTGTCTCAATCTGTAATTGTATCAGTTTGATTTTTATTTTGTGATTTAAATCTCTTTCGTAATAGTTAAGATAAATGCATGAATGTGTTAATGATTTTATGTTGTTTGCTACAATAGATAGGTGTTTCATTTGAATGATATCGATTGTTGTTCCAATTTCCATTGCTATATTTTACTGCTTGATAGTTCCTCTCATTATCATACGCGTTGTTCCTTTCGCTTAAATTAACATTTGCTGTTCCTTTCGCTTAAATTAGCATTTGTTGTTCCTTTTGGTTAGATTACAATCATTGTTCCTTTTGGTTAAGTATAGTCATTGTTCCTTTTCATAGATATAGTAATTCACTGTTTCTTTTCACAGGTTAGATAATTGGCAATAGATCAGTTTATCAAGATTTCCATAGATTTAATTAATGTTTCTTAATTAGATCAATTCAACAATTTAATTTATGCCTTTGAATTCACAACATGTTGTAGATTAGATTTAAATTCTGTTAAGGTCTTAGTTTTAGAATTTTAATGGATGTGTGAGGAACTTGATTATTGATAAACTTAGATTTGCTTTAACTACGCAATTTTAGCCTCTACAACTATCTGCATAGACTTTGCTGACATTCTTGAGATAAAAAGACGAATCCTTGGGTTGATAAATTAATGTTAACTAAGGCTATTTTTAGGACATCTTTAGAGCCCAACAATCTCTTCGGTGGGTGTGGGGGTATGCAGTGGTTCCTTTGGTGGTCAGGGTGGCGTCCCTTCATCCGGTGTCAAGATATTAAAAAGTATCTTCTCACCACGAATACCATTATGAATTGGTACTACTATAAATGGACATAATTTTTGACGCCCTATTGCCGTACCCTCGACGTTTGACATCGCTCAACCGCCGCTTATGAGGGTTCAACAGGCGTTGAAAAATATCCCGTGGTTTTTTCGGCGTTGGACTATCGTTGGTATTCCGACTCCCCTAACGGCTGACAATCGATGGCCATTAAAAATTTTATTTCAAAGGACAACCGGAAAACTACCGATGACGTCCATCAGTCTACCGACAAATATTCCGACGCTATCCCGCCGACGCGACTGACGAGCGTGCTATAGTTCCGACGCTTTGCTGGGAGCGTTTTCCGTCGAAAGTCCGACTTGTAGTAGTCGGAAGACCGACAGACCTGAATATTTAATTTTTTTTTTTTGTTGAAAAGAGGCGAGGCATTATTTTTCTCAATTTCATAAAAGGCACAGAAGGTTTCTTCAACACTGACCAGCCCATTCCGGTTTCCAAATTCTACAAGATCCCAGAGAAAATCATTGGTTGGCTCAAGCTTCAACAAAGGCAGAGATGGATTGGTTGTTGCAATTGGCAATGGGGCAAATAAATAGCATGGAATTTATCAAAAGATGATTCTATCAAGTAATAGGGCAAAGAAATGGCATGGAATTTATCAACATTAGTCACTCATGGCTGCATAAATGTATTGTCCATGTTCATACCAAACCAAAATTTATTCACTTGTAGCACCTATGGGATTCACAAAATGGGTTTAGTAAATCCTATGCAAATCCTATAAAAATTCAACTCTCAAATCATAGAAATCTATTGGAACTGCTTCTTTTTTCCACAATGTAGCTTTCAGAGCCAAAACCCTTCTTGTCAATGCCTTACAAATCTAATAAAAATAAAACTAGATTTTATCACTCTAAACTCTACAAACTCTCGTCAATGCCTTACCCTTCTTGTCAATGCCTTACCATTCAGCTTTTGCCAAGAACAATTTGTTATACCAAGCAACATTTTTCAGAAAGATCCTCTTCTAATTTCTCAGGCGAAAAATCAGTTGGTTTTGGTTGGAGAATTCCCTTGTCTTGTATAGGTCTCAACCATGGACACTCTGATTTTACACCTGAGAAATTAGAAGAGGAGATTTTTGGAAGAATTCACTTGTCTTGTACAGGTCTTAGCCATGGACTCTCAGGCTTAAAGTGCTTCAAAACCTGCATACAACAATGACCAAATTACTTCAATTGTCACTAAACAACTTCAATAGCTAAATATTATCTAACCTTCAATAACTAATTAAACAACTTATAAGTATTTAAACAAATACATATCAATCCTTATGGGTATGGGGAATAATATCACATCCCATAAATTGTACAAAAAATTGCAATGGAGGCAAGTTCAGATTTTGTCAGAATTACATATTTAGCCCCAGGAGAATCAAAACAATGTTTAGTATAAAATAGAAATAGACACACTGCAACTTGATAGCCTTTTGATCCCAAATACACTTTTTTGTGAGTCGATATTAAAACTCTTGGACGGGACCACCAATGACAAACATAAGAGGATTTAAAAGATAAATAAAAAATAAGGTCCATAACCATACTCTAGCTACAAACACAAAAATTGTGATAGCTACCAACTCTGAAGTATATATTTACCCCAAGGCGAATCAAAACAATCTTGAGAATAAACCAT
>ML779366.1:359500-373770 GCA_009831015.1 Picea engelmannii
ATATAGAAAAATAATGACCTTAATGAAGGTATGCCAATCATGTGTTTTTACCCCACCAAATTCACCTTTCTTTGTTAAGATATTATTTATGTTTGAAGAAAAACCCGTGGGAAATTTTATTCTTTGAATGACCTCTTTTACATCATTGCTTTGTTTCTCTGTTAATAATCGGGGAAGGCTATTTTGATCTCCATCGCTATTTGATTGGATCCTTCTTTGCATTGCATGATTGGCTTCCTGAATGTCACTACAAATCTTGATGACTTTTTCTTTATCCCTCCTACCATCTATGATTCGCCATAATGTTTCTGTCACATTCTTCCCGATATGCATTGTATCAAACAAATGAGCTATTTTTAGGTCTTGATAGTAGGGCAACCTCATGAATTGAGAGGGATAACTTTTCATTCCTCATGGGAGCCCATTGTTAATACCTTCATGACATTGATGAAGAATAGAATAAATTCAATAAAATAAAAATTCATAACATTACATAACAATATTACATAAACAAATTGCAATATACCATCTCGATGACTTTTGTTATATTCCAACTTCCATAGGTGAGGTGTCATTCTTTGAGGTTTTAATCCAGTCTCTTCTTTCCCATTGAAAATATGTTTTTCAATAGTATGATACCTATGGTTCTTAGAGAGGAAGTGCCTATACTCATCAAACACCTCCTTTCCTAAAGTTTTTGAACATCGAGAGTTGATCTTAGGACCACAAACTGGACATGCAAATCTACCCTTTGTTTGAAGACCCGCAAAAGTTGGATTAATAATTATGTCAATTATACAAAGGGGATTATTTAAAAAAACATGCAACATGGTATCTTCAAATAATTATATACTATAATTAAAGTGCAATGGATTGTTACATACCACAAAAATGTGTTAGTCCTGGGGCATCATGAATTTTCCATACAAGTATTCCACGAAATTGAAATTCCTTCTGCCTTATTGGTTTACAAACGTCATACATAGTGATGCCGGCCCATAAATTTAGTAACTCGTCGATGAGAGGCTCGATATATACATTCATATCTTTAACCTGGTATTTACCTAATTGTTTGAAATTACACATAATTACTAACGTGATGTGCATATACAAGTAAATAAATAAATACAAGATATTATGCAACAAGAAATACAAATGAAATCTTACATTCGGAAAATTAATGATAACATTACATGCCTGGAACAATCATTTTCAACATTATGTGCTCCCTCTTTATTGACATCCAAGGAGGAATGTTATTGTTGATAACAAAAATTGGCCACACTGAGTAAATAGCCCTGAGCTCCCCAAATGGATTAACACCGTCAGCGGCCAATGAAAGCCTAACATTACGAGGTTCATCTTTAAAAATTGGCCATTTTTCCTCAATTTCCTTAAATGCATAACCATCTGCAGGCATTCGAAGAACACCATCTCCACTTCTATTACGTGCATGGTAATCCATAAACTATGCTATGCTTTCACACCGGAACAGTCGTTGCAAACGTGGAATTATGGGAATATGACGAAGAACCTTACGAGGCACCTTTTTTGTTAGTTGATCGGTTCGATATCTACTGATCTGACATTGCGGGCATTTTGTTTTCGACGCATGTTGTCCATAGTATATAATATGATCATTGGGACATGCATCTATAGCTTGATACTCCATTCCAATTTCTTTCATAATGGAATTTAAATCTCGGTATGTGCAAGGTAAAATATTTGACGATGGTAAAATAAATTCACCTAACAATCTATGACATAAAAAATAAGTAATTAGTGTAAAGAATGTTATAATTTGTAAATATTTAATTCTTATTTCAAACATTAATTAAAACTAAAAACAAGCAAAAAAAACAACCTTTATGTATACGTGATGATGAACCATATTACATACCCTAGGATCTGTGTCATACAACTGTTTGACAAACCATTCAAAACCTTTAAGTTCACCAACAATAATGTAGTAGAAATAAGATTTGATTTTGAACCTTTATAAAGTGTTTTTTCTGCCTTCTCTAGCAGAGGTACGTCAAGATCACCAATGTCCTCATCATCATCCTCGTCTGGTCGAGCGAACAAGTCTTGGATCAATTCATTTGTCCCATCGTCTTCAACTATATTGTTATTATTGTCATCTTCTTCCATAGGATCATTAACTTGATATTCAATATTCGACACTCCAAATTCCTCGGCACCTTGTAGTACAACATCATTTCTGCTAGTACTTGGCGCGTTCAGACGCTTAGGGGGCCAACCTGACTTTATAATTACAAACAGTCATGAAAAATTAGTGTATTGCATAAGAAATATTTAAACAATATAAAATTTTATAAATACAATCAATATAAAGATACAATAATGAATATATAGTTTACCAAGGCACGATTCTCATTCGGTCCACCTTCAACGTGCCCATGGGTTCTGTAATGTCTTACAATTGTTTGTATTAAAATTATTCTGACTTTTGTGGTCCCGCATTTAGTGCAAGGGAAATAACATCTCTAGTCACCTTTTCCATAATATCTCCACATTCTTCACCACAACCAAAATATTGAGACGATTATGTTATAAAGTTCAGTGATGATGTGCTAGATCTATTCGATTCTTGAAATGCAATAGACCAAACCATACAATATATTTTACCACATAAGMTTYRAAGCTTCAYCATAACCAAGTAACATAATCAAAHGACATAATAGAACTAGGGMAAGAKATMAAGTCACATATARGCATGRAAAAATTAGCATGTTCRYAGAYGACATAAAATCTACATAAACGTATAAGGTTATAAAATATTAAAGGAGACAAAAGAAAAAAAATATTTAACTAACCTTCAAAGTCTAAAATCCTCTTGCATGCCTTGAACAATGATCACAAAACTAAGCTCTGTAGATCAAAGATCAGTTCGATCTCTTAATCAACAAGCAAACCTTCACATAAAAACGAATATTAGCAGAGCTATAACACATAAAAGATGTCGCAACTATAACAAATTAGTCGAAATTCGGTTCGAATTAACTAATTTATAGATTCGTCATCGTCGGAATTTCGACAACTATAACCCTAAATTAAGGTTGACCATTTCGAAGTCAATGATCGTTATGTTGAACTACAAACGGATATATTAAAGTTTCATAACTAGGCGTCATACTTCCGATGACCTTAGAGCATGTCGGAAATCCAACGTTATCAGGACTATTAAAAAAAAAAAACAGTAAAATTTCGTTTTTTTTTAAATTTTTCTTCGACAAAAAAATTGATTTTATCACAATCGTCGTAATAGTTCGTTGATTTTTTAGCCTATATGTAATAGTGTGGGGTGGTAGACCTCTAGTTGTAGATACAAATCCAATGCACCAGGTCACATTTCCCTCCGTCCATTTGAGGAAAGAGCCTCTCTCAAATGCTACCCAGGAAAGAATTCGAGCAAAAAAAATGGAAAATAGGAGGTCAGGTGAAACACAATGGTGTAAAGAGATCCATGATGAATAATACGAGTCTTTGGTTAATTCATTACAAATTCTCTTGCAGAATGCTTCAGTTCATTGGCAAACAACAATGGACTTTCTAATTTATCAAAGACATGGAATTCAACAACTAAGGGATGAAGTGGATGCTATCTGCAGTGAGGTTATTGATCTTCGCTCTAGGCCTGTCTCTCTAGATCGACCATATCCAAGTCACGATGTCTCAGATGCAACCTCATCTCTAACTCCTCCGAGGTGGATTCCAGACCTCAATTCACTACCAGACTCCCTAGAAGAAGCTCATGACGAAACTCCTTTAGAAAATGCTTAACCAATATGCTCTATTTTTGTATTTTGATTCATGGTATCTTTTATAGATGGTATATTAGACTATGTAGCAGTTGTAAGCCACTTTCATAGATAATAGTTTGGGAAATTCCAGATAGGGATACTTTTCAGCCTGATTTTGAAACTTACAGTCCTATTTTGACTCTGTAATGACTCTCTCTCTCCATGGCTAGGCCATAGTTTTTTTGAATAAAATTTTTACCAGTTTTATTAAAAAATAAACATAATACCGTAGAACACAAATTGGATAAAATTGTGGTAGCTTATCTCTGAAGAGAAAGAGATGCCGACTAGGCTCATTCACAATAAAAATTACATCACACTCCTTTGCAAGCTCAAAGGACATGCTCACCTTGATTATACATGAGAGAGTGAGAGGAGAATAATTCCCATGATGCATGTGGGATAAATTGGTCTAAGTTTACAAAATTCCATAGGCTTGTAGAACACTAGGACTTCTCAATAGGTCACCCATCTCAGTACTAATCTAGATCAAGCATGCTTAACTACAAAGTTTTGATGGGATCCAATACATTAACGTTGTATTCCTGTACATAATACCATTAGGAAATCATTACATGATGGATGTAATTAACATATGGAGATTACATTACATTACATTCCCCATCAAAAGGGTGAATGTCATGGTTTATCAAAACCACATGCTTGAAAACATTGATTCAGTGGAAAATGTGGATGGCCATTGAGATCCACTTGGATCAAGAAGGGAGGAATTTAACTTTAACATGTGGGAATCCACTAGAGACTTCTATAAGGGAGGACCTACTAGATATGAATTCTATACTTATAGAAGGAGCACATGCCATTTCTCACAATCTACACATTGGCGAGATGATGAGAAGAAGCACATATCCATTCTCACACTCCAAGAATGGGGGAAATGAGGTTAAAATAGAAGAATAAAACCATTATAGACATAGATTGATACAAACTAAAGGTTAAAATGGCCTTGGAATTAAGAGTTCTATTTGAATACACAAGTATATGAGGCTTCTAAATCAAATATTTTGTATTGAAAACAAAAATAGAAAAGTGTAAGTGAGGTAGGTATATTTTACAATATAATCAATAATGAAATGTGTTTAGTTTCCTCCCTAACAATGAGCCACTTATTGACATACAAAATGTTCTTGATGAACAATGTTTTTAGTGTGAGTGTGAACAAGCTTATACTTGAGTTTTAATATGACATGCTTATATACTATAAACCAAAAGAATACGAGGAACATTATTTGATAGATCTTGAGTAGGAGTATTATTGTCTAGGAATCAAAATTGAAGACTAACTAGAATCCCAACAAGGAAAAGAGTAAGAAGAATCTTCACATACTTGTCATCATGGACAAGAACACCCCATTCTTGGTCATGTTAAGGCATTATTTGAGTTAGACTTACAAAATCCAACGAAAACAAGATTAAGAAACAAATAGAAACACAACCAAAATTGTTTATATTTCCTTCAATCTTGCATTAAAATCTAGATTTATATCTATTTGTACTTTTGTGTAGACTAATTGTATCATACATTACAAGGCTACAATATTTCCAGAAGAAGAGACAATATAAGTTAGCATATAAGTTTTCCAAAAAATCCATTAGAGGCTTCTTGTATAGTTTTATCCAACCTATAATGGAAGTCACACAGATTGATTACCATTTGATTTGATATACACATATAAAAAAAAGAAAAGAAAATATAACAACTCAATGAAAACTTAATTATAAACTATTTAAGGGATTGATCTCATTAATTGGTTGATGATGTGGCAATTATGTTACTATCTTGAGCTTCTCTTGGCTTTGGGAATGATGGTGGAAATTGCTAGGATTTGCATCACAAAATTCCAAATAATACCTAAAAGCAAATATGATGGTGGTGATTATGAAAAGGCATTGTCATTGACTACATAAAGCATCATAGAAAACATACCTCCTATCTGTATGGAACATAAATTATTTTTGAATACAAAAATCACATGATTATCGCATAATATAGATCCTTATCTAGTTGGGACAATCAGTGCTATCGTAATATCAACAAAAAAAATAGACATGAAATACTTCTTGGAAATCAAATATGAAAACACCAATTGATGCAAGAGGTGTTATCCCTCCTTTCCATTAGAGTAAATTCACAACATAATTCCAAGATTTCTACTACATAATAGAACCACATAAAATCACAAGATTCGTCCCCATAGACCCCTCTACATGAAGAAATCACAATAGAGCTATTCTCCACAGGAATAGACATCATTCATATTACTTAATCATCCCAACAACAGAAATGTAATTTACATCCATACATACAAAATACCACAATAATATAATATTATACAAGCTCATCCACACATATGCACGAGGATTTAATCTGAAAACTTGAATTCTTTTATTAATTTGTGTAGAGAACAATTTACAGTGGCTCCATGGCCACATATCAACTTGCAAAGTGCATTGGATTGCTAGGCAAAGACCATTTCAACCTCAACCACTACCTTGTATCTCTTCTCTCTTCTTCTTCGAGCCTCTTATATTCTCTCCACTAGCTCTTCTTCTTTCCTTCTTGATGCTATATTTATTTATCTTCAGGAAATTGTTCACCTTTAGCTCCCAAATGGTCTTCTCATGCCCTTTCATTTTCAACTTCTTCCTTTTTATTTCCAACTTGAGATTCGTCCTCTTCTTTTGTAGTGATTTCACCTTCTCCTGAGCTGTCTTTATGAAGCATATGGTCAATCTCCCCTTGGCTTCCTCATCTCCTCCCACACACTTATATTTTATCCATTTTTCACCAACACATCAATCCTATAACAACACATCCATTCTAAAACAATGCACCAATCCTATAGAAACACATCCATTCTATCGTGCTACCACAATTTGCAACATTATCAGATTTTGTAGCAACATTGTCACATTTTGTAGCAACATTGTCACAATCTGCAACCTATCATGTTATGCAAAAACACTGTCACTTCCACAATAGAACTTTCACATTTTCTATCCTGCCATGTTATGCAACAACACTGACACGTTATCTAGCCTATCATGTTCTGCAACAACATTGTCATGTTCTGTAGTCTTTCATGTACTACAACAACACTTTCACATTCTGTAGTCTTTCATGTACTACAACAACAAATTTTGGTTATGTAGAAGTCTTCACATTGATATCCTCAAAATGTGTAATATCCCCAGTTTTGATCCCCACAATTTATAATGTAATGGTAAAAATATTAATTAGGATGGTGAGTCAATATGGTTGAGTGGGATATCCCATATGAATTAATATGGCCAAGGGCCGGGATATGTAAAATGTACATTAAAATAATTAATGAAGACAAATCGTTGGCTGCAGTACGAGCATGATGGAAATGACGGGGGGGTTGTTATGATTCCACAATAGAAGGGGGCTAAAGAGGGGTCCAAGGGGTTACCCATTTTCATTAATTCAACCAATTCATATTAAAGTTTATTCCCTTAGAAATATCAAAAGATATATAATTCAACCAATTCATATTAAAGTTTATTCCCTTAGAAATATCAAAAGATATATAATTCAACCAATTCATATTAAAGTTTATTCCCTTAGAAATATCAAAAGATATATTAAAGTGATGTAAGAGTGGTAGGTGGGAAAGGTCAACTCACCAATTTATGACAACATGGGCCAAGTACAACCACTTTTTGGGTGATGCAGGAGCATCCAGACCTCGTCAAGCGAGCCAGCGCGTGGAGAAAGACAGTTGGACAAGCCAACGAACTTCTTTTTGAATTTTACCTTGATATTGTTGCGCCAAGCATTAATGGGTTGATGTAATAAAGTGCACTTGTATTGTATTATAGATATGAAGGCATTTAGTAGTTTTAATGCTATTAGATAGGAAATTTATTGTAGATTTGATAGTTGTAGATTTCGAGAGGGCAAACGGAATATAGGCACCCTCCTTTGTACATTGTATAGAGAATTCATCATTCATACAGGAGAAAGAGAAGAGCAGAGCAGAGAGCTTGTGAGTAAAATCCCCATGTACAGACATTGAATTAATAGGAAAGCTTTGATTCAATTCCATGGATGTGATTATTCTCTGTGTGTTGCTGATACTATGCTGTTGTCTATTTGCTTCTTGTTATGATTTTGTTTTATATGCTGTGTATGTGGTTTCATGGTAGATTCGAAACATGAGAGAGACGAGAATGAGTTTCAATTGTTTCTCTGTTTAAGCCAGGAGATTCCTGCATGGAGTGCAGTTGAATTCATCCACATAGAGTGCATTGATGAGGCTCAACGGTTAAACTCTTATTCTCGCTCGCCCAGAGTTGAGTTGGGTTATTTCGAGCCGTGCAGGGAAAGTATAGGTCGAAACTGAAGTCTCAGCAGTTTGTTTGAGCAAAGGAAGGCACAGACTATGGTTGCAGGGAGTGTACCAAGTCTGGAAGAATTAAACACTTCGAGAGTAGTTGAAAGTTTGAGCATAGGAAGCGGGCGTAAAAGTATCTGAAGGAGTCAGAGTAGGAAAAGATCAGGAAGGATAGTTCCTTGCAAATATTGTGGGAACAGACCCAGGAGAAGCTCCAAACGGGAGAAGCTTTGGAGCGAAATGATTCCTCAAGAGGAAGAGAATCGACGACTTGAAATCGTCGTGGAGAATCACGAAGATCCTCAGATTGTCAGGTCGCGGGGAAGTTGTGGGGAAGTTAACTCAAGCGCCATCGCATATCGACATTCGACGTTTGGCGAGGTAAGAGTTTACTCGTTGAAATCGTGAATCGCGATTTCCCGAGTCAACGGGAGCCGTCGATCGGTACGGGACACGTGGCATCAGATCCCAGAGAGTCAGGATTCAGCGTTCGGAGTTTTATTGTGCAAAGGATTTTGAACGGAGAAAGCGCGATCCCGCAATTCCCGATCACACGGAGAAAGGAGGTGACGTGGCAACGTGGGACCCCGAGATATAGTGGAGGACAGGTGGCATTGTATCGGGGAATCGGTACCTCGGTACTCGGGGTTTGAAAATACAAAGCGTTGATATCGCGGGTAGCGATATCCCGATAGGAAAATCCCCGACGAGTGGAGGCGTTGACCTTTGAATATTGGAGCTCGGGCTCGGGGAATTGAAGGGCCGATATCGTGAGCGTCGAACTCGCGAACACGCGAGTTACAATTTCCCGATTTGTGAAGGGGAGATCGCAGATAGAGATACTTGTGGGTAAGAAACTTCCGACGAGGGAGTAGGAGAGTATTTCAACTCTTCGGGCCAGAGTACAGAAGGTCCTGGTGGGAGCGGGTTGAACCGTGAGGGTTGCGACTTCGCACCATTGGGTAATTTGCGAGTCTATCTTGCATGAGAAGAAAAGGAAATTTGAGTTCATTCTTGGGGAATTTTTTCATGTTAGTTTTTTGGAGAGCAAGAGGAGGGTTGATCGTTGGAAAAAGATCACTAGCCATATTATGCTTGAGGAAAACCATTCTTGGGTTGAGTTTTATGATGAAAATGAGTTTGTTGGCCTGTAATGAAGGTTGCATGCTTGTAAGTGACATTTCCTACTAAGGAAATGGCTCAAGAGCCTTGAGAAGGCTATTGTGAGCACTCCTGGAGATGATGATAGTTTTTGGAGTCACTAGCTGTGATACTCCTAGTCAATTGAGTGCATTGGAGCCCTAGAGGGAAGTGGGAAGGCCCAAGGGACTACATGGAAGAGAAAGGAAATCCATTTTCTTGGGTTGTGTGGGTTGAGGGGAAGAGGTTAGATGGAGGATTGGAACTACTGTTGGAGTAGAATCTAGGTGTTGGGATGCTAAATGTGGAGAGTGGAAAGCCAAGAGGGTCATACCTCCTTATGGAATCATAGCCTTAGCTTGAGGATGACTCGCTATTGAGATTTGGAACAACAAGCCTATGGTTGGGAGGATCATCCCCTGTATGCATCCAGTCGGTTTATAAATTTAAAGATAGGTTTTCTATTGTGTTTTAAATGTTAATTATGTTGTGTGTACATTTAATTCTGAATGATGCTTCTATGTGCTTGAATGTTTTCATTCTAGTTTTAAATATGTTGTTATTTGCATGGATAAATTAGCATGTGTGTTTGTTGGAATTTTTATGTGTATGGGATTTTTTTTTCGTTTTTTCTATTTTGGGTTCTTTACAGAATGACTTCGATGTTACTACATTAAACCCCTTAGTTTATTAAGAAATCCTTCCCTCATGCTTATGAGGTAAACTATTCAAATCTCTAGGCACCTAATGCAACTTTTATCTATGTTGCCTTCACCAAATCTATATTCTCCATTGTTGTACATTCAACTCTGCAAGGAATGCAAGGTATCTTATTCTCGCTTCATATTATTTCTTCAACTCATTATTTTTATATTCATGTCCATCATTGCATATCTATCTGCAACAACAAAACAATACTCTTATGATGGAAATATGGAATTTCCATCTCATTTATACTGCAACTCACCTTCTCGTATTGGTACCATATTTGTTTCTCTTTCTCCATCACCACAAGCACTAGTAGGTTCTCCTCAACCATGCCTCACTTATGCAACTCGATTTGAGTCACATCCCATCCAAGACATTCTATTTCCCTTTTTCATGTAGTGTACAAAGTGTCTTCGGTGCAACCATCCATTCATGCCCAAAACTGCTCAACATAGAGTCACATGCTCACATGTTACACCTCCCTTAACTCAATCCACAACCACATGAAGACTGCCTCAGTCGGTGATTCTGTCAGCGTATTCAATTTTTTCACAAATTAAAATGATTAGAGACATACCTTCAATAACCTTCCTCTTCTTGCAACATCATCACACTTGGTTCTCAACACATTCTCATTCAACAACCTTTAATCCTTGTAACAATATTTTTCACCATGTATTATTCCTCTAACATATTTCTAATCTTCTCTCTTTCTCTGTCAACAACATCTTAATCATCTTCCTCTTTCTTTAGGACTGTAAGTTCATCCATCTTCAACTCAACAGATTCACTCATACTTCCTTCCATATCACTTATCTTCATGACATCATATTATACTCAGGCATTCTCTTAATACATATTCATCATCTGCAACCTCTATGATTTACAATTGATGTAATCTCTACAAATTCCTTTTCTTGCACAACATATTTCTATTGCATCTTCTTTGAATGATATTCATATCTCTTTATCAACCAATTACATTCACATTTTCTTTCATCTGTAGCTGCAAATTTCCTACTTATTGCAAACAAGAAAATAACAAATTAAGGGAAAACAAAGAATTCCATCTTTTCTCCCTCCTTTTATTTGCTATGTTCGACACACACTACATGTGCCTCTATCTTCAACTACTATAATTTTCTCTATCTCTTCTCATTCTCATTTCCTTTGGATTCAATTCCACTCTTAATCTCTAGCCACCATCTAACAACAATGCATTTCCACTATCACACTGCTACCAACATGTTCCTTAAAACCTATGAGCCTAGTCTTCAATCCAAGAAACCTTATGACTACATTTTCTCTTGTAGCCTAATCTTGTGGTCAAGAATCCCACTCACCCATTACACCTTCAACATGTCCCTCATGTAGCCAACATTCATGCGACAAATTCAAACCACACACTCCAGGCTCATTTCAATTGATTATGCTTTAATCCCAAGATAACAATCATGGATAACCACCACCACAATTTCCATCTTGTTCGATCATGAATTTATCTCACGACACACACTACCTCTATTTCTAGTAACAAATTATCTCAAAAAATATCTTCTTTCTAAGAAGTAACCTTTTGGACTTTCTTTACTTCATTCGACCTTATGTTCTTGGCTATATTCTTCTTCGTGTAGCTTCAACCTTTTCCATTTAACAACTTCACTCTTTTTCTATGACATTTGGTCCTTTATCTTCTTCTTTGATTTATCCTTTGCAATTTTGATTCTAAATATTCTATGGCTCCATCATCTCCAATTATTCTATTATGTGATTCTTCAAATGCTTGGTTCCTCACAACTCCTCGACCTGCTCCTCTTCACGAAAACATTCTCCAACATTGTCTTGTAGTATTCAATCAAACTAACATCTACAAGCCTTACTTCCGGGATTTGTTTCTCACAACTTATCTTCCACAACCACGTTTTATATAGGAACACTACAAGAAAACTAATCCCCAGGAGCGTAACTAGTTTTGATACCACTTGATGCAAGAGGTGTTACCCCTCCTTCCTGTTAGACAAATTCACAGTGGAATTCCTTCTCCTACATGAAAATAGGAATGCAAACTCTCCAAGACTGCTAGTACATAATAGAACCACACAAAACCACATGATTCAATGCTACAACTACTAAAGTTGCACATCCACCACTGTTTTCTCTTCTGTAGCACAAGTAATCAGACGCCACAAAACAAAAGTCTACACTAACCCATCTACTCTATATTTTCCAATTTGCAACATGAGAGTTGCAACCTATACAATAATTCTACAACAATTATATATATTCGACAACACCTCTATGAAATTTCATGGAGGAGTTTCCCTACAAGTTATGCCTCTCAATCCTGCAATCAATAGTTACCGTATAAACCAAGAAAGTTGTCCTCTCTCATACTTAGGCTTCTCACATCTCATGAATCTATATTATGCATACCCTCTTTTGTGCTCACCAGTCTCTGCCCCTATACTTATAATCAAACAAGAACTCTCATCCTCACAACATCATACACTGGAATATCAACATCAATGTATCTACAATAACACAAATAGGATAGCATTACATAATATATTAAACCATTTAGTCGTTCCCACCTACAAAGAATCATAAGTCTAAAGGATGGTCTTACCATAAACCCCTCTGCATGACACAATCATAGCAGAACTATTCTCTATAGGAATATAAATAATTCACATGTCCTTAATGAACCCAACAATAGAAACGTAATTTACATCCATACATAAAAATTAACACAACAATATAATATCACTCAGACTCATTCACACATATGCACAAGGATTTAATATGAATTCTTTTATTAATTTGTGTAGAGAATAATTATAGTGGCTCCATGGATGCATATAAGTTTACAAAGTGCATTGGATTTCCAGGCCAAAGGCCATGGAAACCTCAACCACTACCTTGTTACGCCGAAAGGCGTATACCTATTGGAGATGGGCACAATTAATCAGCTTTTAATCTAAAATTCTAATTTGATGGCTAACAATTGAAGATGCTGGCATATTCTTAGTCGTCCTCCCAAATCAATGAATGTGATTTACTCTTCATAACTTCCTTGTATTTTTGAATGCATCAGTTAACTTGTTTACTTTTTAACATTTACCTAATCATATTAAGAAATTACTGTACCACCATATGATTGCCACGTTTAACTGATTAACCTTTGGAATTACCACATTAAGATTAACTTTTGGATTTCCTCAGCTCTATGTGCGTTTCAGCGTTCACCAGTCGCAACACCAACCCTATGTGCGTTTCGGCATTCACCAGCCACCAACCACTTTGCAGCTGTGCTAGTATCTCTCCTCTCTTCTTCTTCAAGCCTCTTCTATTCTCTCTACCAACTCTTCTTCTTTCCTTTTTGATGCTGCATTTATTTATCTTCAAGAAGCTATTCACCTTCAAATCCCAAATGGTCTCCTCATGCCCTTTCATTTTCAACTTCTTCCTTTTCATTTCCATCTTGAGGTTTGTCCTCTTCTTTTGTAGCGATTCACCTTCTCCTAAGCTATTTTTATGAAGCCCATGGTCAATCTCCCCTTGACTTTCTCATCTCCTCCCATGAATTTATATTTTATCCATTCTTAAAAAACATGCCAATCCTATAGCAACACGTCCATTATACAACAATGCATCAATCCTGTGGCAACACATCCATTCTATTGCATTGCCACAATATGCAACATATCACATTCTGCAACAACATTGTCACGTTCTATAACAAGACTTTCACAATCTGTAGCATGTCATGTTCTACAACAACACTGTCACTTACACATCAACACTGTTATGTTTTGCATCCTATCATGTTCTGCAACAACACTGCCATGTTTTGCAGCCTTTCATGTTCTGCAATAACATTGTCACTTCTATAGCAACATTGTCACGTTCTACAACCCGTCATGTTTTGCAACAACTAATTTTGGTTCATAGAAATCTTCACATTGACATCCTCAAAATGACTTCAATGCTCCTACATCACCAATGATGTGAAAGTAACAATAAGGCCACATCCAATGATATGTTTCAAATACTGTCTTTTAATTTTTTTCTTTGATATGTTCCAAATAGATAGTCTTACAAATGTTTCTTATGTAATAGGTACAACTCCACTAGACACTTTTTTCGATTTATATCTCCATTGAAAAATAATTACAAACAAACCAATTACCAAATATATTTTTAAATAATATTGTAAAAA
>ML779366.1:374141-400595 GCA_009831015.1 Picea engelmannii
GTACTAAAATTCATTTTTCTATATCAATTTTGCGACAAATAAAAGGAACACTCATAGTGACAAGTACATACACAAATCCTTTTCAACCTGCATGTGCAAAATGCAATTATCCAATAATACAAGAAACTATGGTTTACTGTATCAAATATAAAAAATGAGGTCCATTCATTTACTTGAACCGTTTGAATTGTAGCATACACACTACAAATAACACTTCTAGGAGTTGCATTATTAAAGAGAAGCAATTAGAAAAAATATAACCCATTTAAAAAACAAGTTTCGTACAATGTATTTTAAAGATAAAATCAACCACCATGGATTTTTTAACTAATTTCCATATGCATAACACATTTACATTGGATACACACAACATAATTGTTTAAATAGGATAAAATATTACAAGATAAAATACCAAAATAGTGAACTACACAACTTTCTCCATATCCATGTAATTACCACCCGTTTCCTTGTCTTCTTATGTAATTGTTTTCATTAACAAGGTTTTATATGCTGCACAAGAAAGGCTTTTTATTATTCTTATATGAAAAGAAGATTTAGATTTGTTCGATAATGTTGGTTCACCAATTCTTAAAAGTAAGTCAAGCCTATAGTGAAACCTCAATTTGCCTTTATTATTAGTCCCCGCCCTTCTGGCTAGGGAGTATTAGTAATCGGTTCACGTTGTTATATTAATTCCTACACCAAAACCAATGCAAACACAAGATTTTAACCAAAGTTTTAATTGATCCATCAAATTCTTGATCTCTCATTTTCTTTTTTAACCTAACTTTTCAGGTTGGCGTCTTATTTGGCCTCTTCCCAAGGCATAGTCAAAAGATATGCAAAGTCTATCGTTTGAAACTTAGGAAATGATCACTACATGAAGGTGTGCATCTATTGAGGTGAACTAATTCTATATTGAGAGATAGCATTAGTTCGTTAACATTTAATGTTTACTTTCTTCACTTTCATTCTTCACTCAGGTTTTTGAGTCAGGTTACGTTCTCAATGCAAAAGTGCTTGAGTCAGGTTACATGCCCAATGTAGAGGCTAAGCACCATGCAAGATTTGTGTAAGGACACACAACCACCCTCATCAGTGAAAATTTAACAGTGAAACTCGCAATAAAACAGTAATTTAAATACTCATAAAGTGTTTATTTAAATCAAACAAGATACAATAATTTAAATACTCATAAAGTGTTTATTTAAATCAAACAAGATACAGTAATTTAATTACTCATAAAGTGTTTATTTAAATCAAACAAGATACAATAATTTAAATACTCATAAAGTGTTTATTTAAATCAAACAAGATCTCTGCAAGACAATTTCAAATCCAAACTTATTGTCTCTGCTCACCATGTAATGGACTGATTGAATGCTTCTTATAATGGTTTCCTGCAGAAAACAACATAAACAATGACGTTTAAAAAAAATGGTTTTTGTATCTCTTGGCTGCCTTCAGAAAACAACATGAACAATGATGTCTAAAAAAAAATTGATTTTGGTATCTCTTGGCAATGACGTGCTGGGTTGGAAACGTATTTTCTCTACCACATTTTGGCAGGGACTTGTTGCTCCACAACTCTGCTTGTTTGTCTTAATTTATTTAGAAAAAGCTAAGACAATGACTAGTTTCTATGCAACTTATCCTATCCTTATTTTGAGATATTTTGTGATTCATTTCATGGCAAATTTCTTAAAGTAAAAGATATACAATTGGTAAGTACAATGCAGGGTTGAAGCAGTCGCAACGTGCTTTCATGGAATTACTACAAGCTATTTAAAATTCACCCTTTCGCATCTTGAAAAGTTTCAACAAATACAAACATTCAATGAATTTAATGATATTTTTTTTTTAACATTTTTTTTCAATTTGATAGTATTTTACTATTGTTTTTTGTTAGTGTGTTTTTTACTTGTGGGATTAGCCCATGCTCTAAGAAACCACGATTGGTGGGTATCTAAGCTGTCAAAATCACTTGAGGATCAAATCCGGTCTAGGCCACATAAACTCTTAACATGGCTGGATTTTTTTGGGTGTCTCCTCCTAACTACTGCGAGTTTCAAACCTTGACCACCTTTCAAAATGAAACCCTTGAAAGTCAATCATACTAGCAAGATTTAACCATATATCATCATTAATTAAAATTAAATTCACATTAAAAAAATTAATGATATTTATGTCTATTAGTTCGTGCCAAATAAAAAAGTATATTTTTCATTTACAAGTCAAATTGTTTTTAACTTTGCATTAGTTCATATTTATGTTATAAATTTTTATAAAACTTCCTAATGTTTTCAAAAACCAATTTATTAATTTTTTTTTTTAAATTAAAAAATAAATTTCAAAAGTTTTAAATTTAACTCATTCCATTTTGTGACTGGTTATAGAGATTATTGGCGGAATATAAATCCATGAAAAAGTGACTTTATTTTTAAACATAGAAAATAAATTTTCAAGACATTTAATATGGAATTTTTTAACACTGTCATGTGGCAAGCTTCACATTTCATTGTTTACTTTTATTTATTAAAAAAAAAAAAAAATAATTTCACTTTTCTTATGATATTTTAATTTTGACGTAACTAATATTTTAATATTATATAAACCATTTGATTGATAAATTCTATAAACAAAATATTATGTTTTTATGATTTCTCATTTGATTTATGAATTTCTAATTCAATTTAGAGTTTATTTATTTTCTAATTTTTATATTTCATATAAACTAACCACTTTGTAACATATTTAAAAAAATTAACCTAATGTGTTTTCACATCATGTTTCTTTAACTTTATTTAATATGAAAAAATCCTAAATTCCCCAAAAAAATTCTAATTCAATTTAGAGTTTATTTATTTTCTAATTTTTATATTTCATATAAACTAACCACTTTGTAACATATTTAAAAAAATTAACCTAATGTGTTTTCACATCATGTTTCTTTAACTTTATTTAATATGAAANCCCCCCCCAAAATATGAATATATAAAGATTGATTTATTTTAACATTATTTTCCTTTAAATTTTGAAGAGGAATGTTTCTTTAACTTTATTTAATATGAAAAAATCCTAAATTCCAAAAAAAAAATATGAATATATAAAGATTGATTTATTTTAACATTATTTTCCTTTAAATTTTGAAGAGGATACATATAAAAAAATATAAAAGATAAGGCTTACTCCAAATTTAAACTCTATCCAACGTGAACTTATGACTTTAACAATGCCCGCATAAGCTTGAAATGTTACCACGTGTTGCATCATAAATTATCGTAAAGGTATATGAACGAATTAAACTTATATATTGGATGAAACTAGGAGACCTACTTATAATCGAATTTGAGTAGCTACTAAGAATGCCTCCATTCTAGAATCAACTTTGAGGTCCTTGTACAAATAATTAATGGCTTTTAAGTTTTAACCAAGTGCTATGTGATGCTCATTGAGAGACTATCTATAGGGTTGTGATAAACAATTTATTGATTTGAGTATTTAACAAATGCTTACTTTAATATCTCTAATTGTTTATTATACCAGTTGATAGGCTGGTATATAGTGATGAGTTCGTCCTTGACTACTTATTAATTTAGAGATTGACCAAAAATTTGTAGGGTTTTTTAATGTCACATTTTAGCAATTGATTTTTTTATTTATTTCAATTATTTAAAATCTTTTTTGGCAAGATCTCATTCGTTGTTAAAACGAATCTCTTATTGCCCAGCCGACGACGGTTCATAAATGCGGTTCATACGGTCTCATTACTTTATTGCCGAGTCGATTGCTCATAAATGCGGTTCATACAGAATCAATTACCGTGCTAGAAGGACTTTAATTGGCATGCAGAGAGATGTCTTCTAGATTAATGTTACCTGCAAGGACCTTGACTAAGAGTCCCATGATGATGTATGCTGTTGAGGATAGCACCATGCAAAGCACTCCAACATACTTTCCATTCCAGATCTTCTGATAAATTGGAATGGTCGAATATCAGAACGTTCTTCATCTAGACTCTGCCTTAGCTTTTAGTTCTTCATCTTGTTCAATGTCGGACATGCGACTATCAGATTGATTTTAAATAGCTGGTGATTTGCTTTTTAATCTTTGGCTACTTTCTTCGGATGGCATTAAAGCGTTTGATGCAGCGGTAAGAGCGATAGTATCATGTGACGGGGCATTCTGCTACATTTGCAACAAAGCTGTATATGCCCTATTTGGTTTACTAATCAGTTCTTGGTGTCCATCGAATTCGATGACTTCACCATTTTGCATCACAACAATTTTATGAACACCTCGAATAGTGGAGAGACGATGAGCCAAAACCACTGTAGTGCGCCCAATAGAAGCCTTACCAAGCGCGTCCTGAACAATCTTCTCTGATTCTGCATCTAGGGCACTGGTGGCCTTGTCTAAAACCAGAATGGAAGGGTTTTTCAGCATCGCTCTAGCTATGGCTATTCTCTGCTTTTGTCCTCCGGACATTTGTACGTTGCCTTCTCCTATTTGGAAAGATATGAAGTGAATACTTGTTACTTTTGATCGACAAAATATAGCTAGTTTATGAATTGTGTTTTTAAAAAGGATGAAAGAGAACTTGTGTGTCATAGCCTTTTGGGAGTTGGCTAATGAAGTTGTGGGCGTTGGAAGATTTTTCAACACAAATGATTTCATCCATAGTCGCATCATCCTTTCCAAACAAAATATTTTCGCGAATGGAAGAGGCGAATAGGGCAGGTTCTTGACTAACTAGGTGAACAAAATATTTGGCTACGCAACCATTTTAGTTGCAGGCCTTTAATATTCTCTCCATCTAGAAGGACCTCACCTTTAACTGGATCGTAGAACTGTTCTAATAATGAAATGTTGTCGATTTTCCAGATCCACTGCCGCCCACTAAGGCCATTGTTTCGCGTGCAGGAATAGTGAGACAAAAATTGTGAAATATCATGCTATCTGGTCTGGATGGATACGCAAATTGAACGTTCCGATATGCTTTCCATTCCATTCCAGGTTTTACGTTTATTTTTAGATGCCTCTTCGTTCAATGGTGGAAATTGGAATTTAAGATTGGGCTTCCTCGTACTTTTAACCAACGAGCCAACCACAACGTGCCGTCGCTTAAAGTTAAGTATCATTGGTTAGGTGGTGTTATATATATATATTTTTAAATTTATTGGTTTAATTTAAATATTTGAATGTACAAATCCATTTTAGAGAAGCCATTTCAGAAATTTAACATTTACACAAATACCACCAAATAAATTTAAAATTAAATGAAAAGAAAAATAATCATATAGAGATTTGAGTGATTAACCTAAATTCCATAGATAAAAACAAAATACTGAACCCCAAATGTTGAATAGGCTTCTCATCTACACATCCATTCCATGGAAGTGGTTTAAGAAACTCAACATTTACACAGATACCGCCAAGTGGATTTAAAATTAAATGAAAAACATGGAAGCGGTCCGGAGAAAATTGAAAACGAGGTTTAATTACTGAAAAATAAATGGACAGCCTAGCATTATGGGATAAGTGAAAACAAGGTTTAATTACTAAAAAATAAATGGACAACCTAGCATTATGGGGTAAGTGACTGGCAAAAGTAATGGACAACACTCTATTCAACCTTTTCCATTTAACCACTATGAATTTCTGCATAATCGACAGGTATATGCTGCCATGCAACCTTGTTTTATATAAGTGTTATTTTTACCATGTTTCTTTATACCTCTGAGAACAACAATTACTAGTAATATATTCATTATGTGGTTATATTTTGTTTAATATAAAAAATACACAGAAGCATAAGAGTATAGTGAAGTCTTTGATATACTTAAAAAACATTTTCAACATATGTATGTATATATACATGTTTAATATAGTTTTTTTTTTACAAAGTTCATATAATTTGATTTTCGAGTAAAATATCGATATATACATACGTGATCATATACATTATAAGACCAAGCAATGATATATATATATATATATATATATATATATATATATATATAANAACATGGATGCTTTTTTACAAAGCTCATATGGTTTGATTGGCAAGCAAAATATAAATATATGAATAAAATATGTATAAGTGATCCTATACTTTGTAAGGTGAAGCATAGGGTATTGCAATGTCTTCACATTGTGTCACAATTTGATTTATTTTCATGGTGGTTTTTTTCATGTGCAATTTGATGTGGTTTATTTTTTGTAACATTCACCAACTCAATTGAGGTTCATTACTTGCGAAAATACTTATAAAATTAAAATTTTATGCTAATTAATCTTGTAGTTTACCAACTACAAGAAAACATAGAATTTTAACCATTGTTTGATATCATTAATTAAATGCATCCACAACATGTTAAAATCGACATGAATGCACCTTAAATAATTCAACACAATAACATATAAATCATATTCAATTATAGAGTAAATGCAAAACAATTAAACTCATAATGTAACACATAAACAAGACAAAACACTTATCTTTTAGAATAGTTGTGCAACGAGCTGTTTGGGACGGATGTTTCACCCGAACATAGACTTGTTGTTCCAAATTTCAACAAGAAGTCAACCTTGATTTGGGCCTAGCAATCCACAAAAGAGGGTGGTCTCTCACTGTCCATATGTACCTTAGAAAATCCCACAACCCATTGGTATTCTCCTACAACTATCTCAATATTCCACTAACTCTCTTCCTCTTGACTTGCCCAACCCAAGGAATGTACCCCTTCACCGCTATCAGTCCATTGGGCAACCCATTCTTTTATTAGGGTCTCTCTGGCATAGGTAACTAGGAATCTCACTATTGGGAAACTCAAGGGATCTCACTGCTAGGAAAAATACGAGGAAAACAACAACAATCACTTGTTGCTATAGTTCAACTCACATATGAGTTCACTCTTCAGGCATGAAAACCTATATCTTTAGTATTCTACTCCAAATACACTCCATAATTCACCCTCCATGGTTGCTCCAGCTCCCATGCTCTTCTCTGTTGTTCCTCCAAAAACATGATTATCTAAAATTGTTATAACTACCCATACAAATTTCCTCTCTTTGGTTACTTGCTTGACTTACACTCTTCCCTAAAATGATTGTACTCAGTCTCATGCTTCCAATAACTATGGGATGTGACTCCTCACACCCAACCTCTTACATGCATTCAATAATTGGGTTCTTCTATACTCAAGGGAAAATTAGAAGTTTAATACATAATGATAATAAAATTCAAGAATGTGGGTTGCATTAATAGGCATGGGTAATTCCCCCTTGGACCCCTATTAGACACTCCTAGACATTCCCCTTAGATCCTCCCCTCTCTTGTGGATTAATTCAGCCCCCATCTCTATTCATATCCCCCAGCATCTGGCATCACATTTTATTATTAAAATTCAAAAATATAATTTTCATATACATTGTTTGTTCATAGCCACACATTATATATACATTAAGTATTAATTAAACTAGGGATTATAGCGTGGATGTTACATTTCCCCTCCCCTACCATTGCGCACCATCTTTGGTGCACACTATGCCAATTTACATGTGCAAATTTACATCATAATACTAAGAAATCAAAATTATACAATTTTACAACTCCAACAATAGTTCCAACCAAATTTTCTTGTTCACCCACTAACCCAAGGAATGCACCCCCTTCAATGCTCTTAGTCCATTAAGATGCACCATTCTTTTATCAATCCCTATAACATAGGATGGCTAGGACTTTGAGATGTGGTTCTGAAACTGTAGCTACTCAAAATGGAGTCTTGAATTCTTATATTTTGGTTTCTTCAGTTTTTTCAAAAACTTTGAGGGGATACCTCCCACATGTTTTCTTCATGCTCCCACGTAGCATCTTCAAAACCGTAGCAGGTGCATTGAACCTTTACCAACCCTATGGATTTTTTCCTGAGCACTTTAAATCCAATTCAGAATGTGTACTGGTTCCACCTGGAAATCCCCTTCATGTTCCACCTGGATCATAGTCCAATCAATTATGTGGTTGGGGTCAGACACACATTTCTTTAATAATGAAAAATGAAATATATTATGCACTCTCTTGGATGCAAGCAATGTTAGCATGTATTTGGTTGACCCTATATTTTCTAAGATACCAAAAGGTTCACAATATCTTGCTTCCAACTTTGGGCAACTTCCTAGTCTTAGCGAGCTTCTCGTTGCTTTCACTTTCCCACTTTAAAATCTCTGAAAACTATGTTCTTATCTGCATAAATTTTCTACCTATCCCGATAATCCTTTAAATTCTCTTGATTTTTGTCATATGCTCTTCCATTTCGTTCAACAATTCTGGCACAATCACTTTGTTTGTTGAATTATCCCAACTCACTGGTGTGTTACACTTCCTGCCATACAATGCTTCAAATGGGATCATTTTTAATGAGGCTTGATACCCATTATTGTAACCAAATTCCACTAAGTGGACATAATCTTCCCACTTTTATGGTTGGTCCATCACATGCATTTTGAGCATGTCCTCAATTATTCTGTTAGTCCTCTCCGTTTTCCCATCTAAATTTGGGTGATACACTGTACAAAGATTTACGTTTGTCCCAAATTCTTTGAGCAAACCTTTCCATAAATTGGATGTAAACTTGGGGTTTCTATATAAAACAATTGCCTTAGGCACCCCATGTAGCTTTCCAACTTCCTTCATGTATATTTCTACAATATTTTCTTCCTTGTGTGTAGTTTTCATCGGTATAAAATGTGCGGCCTTACTCAATTTATCCACTACCACCATGATGGAATCATGTTGTTTCACTGTTTTGGGAAGCTTTGTAATAAAATCCACTCTCACTATTTCTCACTTCCACTCTAGAATGGGGAATGGATGTAACGACCTTGCTATATGTCTATGTTCAGTTTTCACCTTGTGGCCCTCTAGACATATGGATATGTAATTAGCCACTTCTTTCTTCATTCCAGGGAAAAAATATTGGCTTCTTACAACTGCAATTAATTTCTAATATCCTAGGTGCCCAACATATGACACATTATGCATTACCTAATCACTGTATTTTTTAGCTCACTGGAATTCAACACATATACCATGCCTCTGTACATGAGAATTCCATCCTCTTTCAACTCATAATATTTGAATTTCTGTTGTGAATTGCCCTGTTGTAATGTTTCTTTTATTTGTAAATAGTGCTGATTTGAATTTGTTACTGCAATACTTTTATCTTTTAGATCAATCATGTACATGTTGATGACTACAATATACATTTCATGAGCTCTTCTCCTGAGTGCATCAACCATTTGATTTTCTTTTCCTTTGATATGCGTAATTGTTGAAATATTGTCACTGCAAAGAGTATTCTATTTATTATTAATTCATTATTGATTAGATCAATCCCCTTTTGTGGATTGATCATGTCGGGATTTGTAAATGATCAAATCCCCTTTTGCAGATTGGTCAAACCCTAATTATATCATGCAAAGTAAGAAGTCGGCCCCAGGCCTAATTAAAGTGGTTTTAACCACAAAGTGAAGAAGTCGGCCCTGCCTAGTGAAGAGACACCTCCTAGCGCATGCCAGCTAATATAAATAAGAGAGGCTAGTGCCTCATTCATTCACTCACTCATTTCCACTCAACAAGTGTGCAAGTTTGGAGATAGTTGTAGTTGGGAGAAGAAGGAAGAGAGAGGCACATTGCTCAATGTTGGATATTCTCTAGTGTTTTGGTTTATTGTCTTGGCATTGTATTGGCTATCTATATTAAGGAAGTTTTGCTGGGTTTTCTCCCCATGAGGGTTTCCTGGGATAAATGTTGCATATCTTGTGATTGTGTTTCTCCCAGTGATCCTACCTATGTTATTGTTATCTAGTAAATTGAAAAGAAACTTAATAGCTGCTCAAAACTTAACATGGAATCAGAGCTAAGATGAAGAGAACACCTTTCACTAGATAAGCAAAAACGTCACTGTTGTCGTATAAGAAAATTAAGGCTTTTTATTAAAGAGGAATTTCAGCCTCAAACTCATCAAGGAAGTGCACCCTAGCTTAGCGAGCTCATTGACAGCTTGAGTGCACATTTTCAATGGATAGAATTCCTGGAAAGTGAAACCCTAGTTTTTCACTGGTATAAGAAAACCAAAAAACCAGGAAACCAGAACCAGTATGAGAAGAACCCGTCCAGAATTGCGCAAACTCAGTTTCAAGGGGTAAAAGTTGGATTTTCAGAAAACTAACTGCACCAGGCTACTCGCCTCAGCCAAGCGCACCTCTTGGTAAGTTCATTTCTAAATTCTGAGCACTTTCATTTTTTGGTCATTTTCCCAGCTTCAGGTTAAGATGTCTGCAAGCACCAAGCTTGTTGACAAGTTATAAGGTGTGGATAACTTCCGTGCTTGTAAGTATAGGATTTCACTCATTCTTGAAGAGACTGAACTAGCAAGATTCATCAAAGAAAATGTACCAGAACCCACAGATGCTACAACTAAAGTAAAGTACCAAAAGACATGGTTAGGGATAAAAGAATTATTGCAGACTCTATCAAAGATTACTTGATCCCTCAAGTGGAATCTAAATATACCCCAAAATAAATGTTTGATTCCCTAACCATATTGTATGAAGGAAGAAACATTAATTGGAAGATGAACTTGAGAACTCAACTCAAGAATACAAAGATGGAGAAAGGGGAAACAATTCATGAATATTTCTCTAGAGTCTCTCAATTTAAGGAACAACTAGAAGCAATTGGAGATACCCTAGATGAATATGAACTCATAATGACAACTCTTAATGGTCTCACAAGACCTTGGGATGCATTCATCCAAACCGTTTGTGCCATAAAGGAAAAACTATAATTTGACAGTCTTTGGGAAGAATGTGTTCAAGAAGAAGCAAGAGTAGCTAACTGAGAAGAAGTACTATTAAGGGATGATGATCAAGCTATATCTACTCATACTAAAGGAGGAAAGAGAAGGCCTCACTTCAAGAAAGATACCCACCCATATAAGGAGTCCCACTCCCCAAATAAATTCATCCACAAAGAATCTCACCCTCCAAGGAGATTCCAGAAGTTTCATAAAGGTCAAAGAAGAGAAAAGGATTTCTCATCCTACCAATGTTACCATTGTAAAAATATGGGACACATTGCTAAGAATTGTCTAGATAGAAGAGAATAATACAAGAAGAGGAATAAAATGCACTATGCCCATACAATTGAAGATGAAGAGCCACCCACAAAGATGATTAAAGAAAAAATTGAAGATTATGTCTTAATCTCTGCCATCTCAGGATCAATGTCACCTGGTGAGGATACGTGGCTCACAGATATTGGTTCTTCCAAGCACACGATAGGTCAAAAAGACATTCTCTCTAGCCTTACAGAAAATAACTTTCCCCAGAAAGTTACACTTGAAGATGACTACCGGTACCCCATCAAAGGAGTAGGAGAGTCCAATTATAAACTTGATTCAGGGACCCCAATGAAGATGAAGGATGTACTATATGTACCAAGTTTGATGAAGAAATTTCTTTGTATCTCAACTTTAGATAATAAAGGCTTCAGGGTTGCATTCATAGATGGTTAAGTCCTCACGTGGCCTAAAGGAAAAAACATAGAAGATGCAATTGTTATTGGAACAGAAGAAGGTGGCCTGTATATATTAAAATGTCACTCAGATGCAACCTTGATTCACTCCATTGAGAGTCCATGTGAACTTTGGCATATAATACTATCTCACATCAACTACAAGGCCTTACCATATGTGAGCAAGGAAGTTACATGTCTACCATATTTCAAGGCTGACCATGAAGGTGTGTGCAATGGATGTGCACAAGGAAACAACATCAAGAATCCTTTCCTGAAGAGCGACAACAAAGCAGAAGGAGTCTTGGAGCTCATACACTCAGATGTATGTGTCCCAATTCCATCCACCTCTCCTAGTGGGTATGTATACTACGTATCATTTATTGATAACTATTATCACAAGACTTGGGTTTACTTCTTGAAATCAAAAGATGAAGTGTTTGGGAAATTCAAGGAATTCAAAGCCTTGATAGAGAATCTTGCTAAAAGAAAAATCAAGATACTCAGGTCAGATAGTGGAGGAGAATACACCTCAAAAGAGTTTATAAGATTTTGAAGAGGTGTCAAGATTAAGAGGGAGCTCACCACTCCCTACAATCCTCAACAAAATGGTGTAGCATAAAGAAAGAACATAACTATAATGGAAGCAGTGAAGACTATGATCCATGATCAAGATCTTCCAATGCAATTATGGGAAGAAGCATCAAGAACAAGAATGTATGTACAAAACATATTATCCCATACTCCACTTGGGTTCAAAATCCACAAAGAAATGTTCTCTGGAAAGAAGCCAAAAGTAACCCATCTCAAAATATTTGGTTCTCCAGTGTTTCTACACATTCCGAAAGAAAAGAGAACCAAGATGGACCCTTCAGGAAAGAAGAGAATATTTGTTGGATACTGTGAAGTCTCTAAGGCCTTCAGAATTTACATTCCAGGTTACCATCATATTGAGATCAACAGAGATGTAACCTTTGATGATGATTCAACACTCAATAAATCAAGGAGATTCCATCTTGAAGAAGTATATGAAGAAGAACCTGTAGCTCCTAGAGTTGCAGAACCAGTGAGTGAAGCCATAGTTTCCCCCGATGATGAGATTCATGAAGATCATGATATGATAGAATCTCAAGAACCTCCCTAGATGATGATCTCTCACAAGAGAAATCCAGCTTGGGAAAGGGAACTTATTCAAGATGGAGAGAAGTATGGTGTCCACGAAGGAACCATGAGACAAGTTAAGAAACCTAAGCCCTTCTCCAGTTATATGGCTTTGATGTGTGAACTCATAAAGAAGGAGCCTACTTGCTTTAAAGAATCCATTTAGAAGAAAGAATGGACAAATTCCATGATAGAAGAATACCAATCCATTATAAAGAATGATGTGGGGGAAATAGTTCCCAGACCGAAGAGCAAATATGTGGTATATTCCAAATGGATATAGAAGATAAAACATGCTCCTGATGGAAGTATTGAGAAATAGAAAGCAAGGTTTGTAGCTCGTGGATTTTCTCAAAAGGAAGGCATTGATTATGAAGAGATGTTTTCTCTTGTAGCCATATACACTTCTATCATAACCATCATAGCCCTTGCAACTAAGATGAAGTGGAAGTTACACCACATGGATGTGAAAAAACCTTCTTGAATGGTGTCATTGAAGAAGAAGTGTATATAGAACAACCTAAAGGGTTTGAAGTTGAAGACATAAAGACTCATGTCTGCAGGTTGAAGAAGGCTCTGTACTGATTGAAGCAAGCTCCTAGAGCTTGGTATGGAAGAATTGACAGTTTTCTGACGAGCTTGGGATTTATCAAGAGTAAAGCTAATTCTAACCTTTACTTTAAGGTTATGAATGATGAGCCTAATATATTGCTGATGTATGTAGATGACTTATTCTTAATTGGAGAAGAAAAGATTATCACTGATTGTAAGAAGAAGCTTGCTGCAAAATTTGAGATGAAATACCTAGGCCTAATGCATTATTTCTTAGGTCTTGAGGTTTGGCAGAGCCCAGAGAAGATCTTCCTTAACCAAGGGAAGTATGCAGTTGAAATACTGAAGAGGTTTAATACGTTGGAGTGTAAATCCATGAACACACCCATGGAAACAAAGTTGAAGCTCCCGGTTGACACTCCATCAGAATTGGTTGATGCTACATTGTACAGACAGATCATTGGATCATTGATGTATCTGACGAACACCAGGCCAGATATATGTTTTTCTGTAAACACCTTGATTCAATATTTGGTAGAGCCAGACACGTTCACCTTGTTGTTGCAAAACATGTGATGAGATACCTTAAGGGTACGTTGGACTTTTGTCTCTGTTACAATGGAGATCATGACTTCAGACTGATTGGTTATACTGATCCAGATTGGGATGGAAGTGTTTCTGACAGAAAGAGAACTTCAAGATGTTGTTTTAGTCTGGGGTCAACCATGACTTCATGGAAGAGTAGGAAGCAATCTAGTATTTCTCTCAACACAACAGAAGCTGAATACATTGCTGCATGTTACGCCAGTTGTGAAGCCGTATGGCTTCGAAATTTGTTGATAGGTCTATTTGATCTGGAGATGGAAGAAACCATGATTCTATGTGATAACCAGAGCTACATTAAGATGATAGAGAAACTTGTGTTCCATGACAATTCGAAGCACATAGAAATATAGTATCACTACATTCATGATATGGTGCAGAGGGGAGCCATAAGGATCCAATATGTTGGCATAGATGAACATGTTGCAGATGTGTTGACCAAGCCTCTGTCTCATGTAAAGTTTGAGCACTTTTGATACAAGCTTGGCATAGTCCGTAAGGACCTCCCTCGAAATGGGGAGTGATGTTGATGATACTATGGTATCCTAACCAATAGCGGGTAGCTCAGTTAGGATTTTATATCCTATGGGACTGATCATCCTTGGGAATATCCCAAAGGTCCGGTAAGGATGGTTTGTCAGAGTACCTGTGCATGCATATGTTAGCTATGGTCAATAGTGGTAGCTCCTTTAGGATTTTATAATCCTAGGGAATATTATGATTCCTGGGCAGATCCCGAAGGTTCGGTAAGGATGGTCTGTCAGAGTACCATGTGGTAGCTTCGTTAGGATTTTATATCCTAGGGAATATTATAATTCTTGGGAAGCTCATTAGAGATTTTCAGAGTACCACCAAATGTTGTAACACCTGTCTCATTCTAGTTCTCTGTGATGATGGTGATGTTGCTCCAGCCTTCGTGCTGTGATGATGTTGTTGCTCCAGCCTTCGTGCTGTGATGATGTTGTTTCTCCAGCCTTTATGTTGTGATGATGATGTTGTTTTTATTGATGTTATTGATGATGATGATGTATTAGTGTTGTACTAATCCATGTTGATGCAGATGATGATGATGCTACTCCATCTCCATGCTATGAATGATGATGAGAAACAAATTTCGATGATTTATAGATATGCCAACCAATGTTTTAGATGTTGTTGATGTTGCTGCCCTCTCTCTCTCTCTCTTGATGATGTTTTAGAATACCCTTATTGTTAAGGAGGAGTGTTGAAATATTGTAACTGGAAAGAGTGTTCTATTTATTATTAAGTCATTATTGATTAGATCAATCCCCTTTTGTGGATTGATCATGTTGGGATTTTTAAATGACCAAATCCCCTTTTGCAGATTGGTCAAACCCTAATTATATCATGCAAAGTAAGAAGTCGGCCCCATGCCTAATTAAAGTGGTTTTAACCACTAAGTAAAGAAGTCGACCCTGCCTAGTGAAGAGACACCTCCTAGTGCCTGCCAACTAATATAAATAAGAGAGGCTATCACTTCATTCATTCACTCACTCATTTCCACTCAACAAGTGCACAAGTTTGGAGATAGTTGCAGTTGGGAGAAGAAGGAATAGAGAGGCACATTGCTCAGTGTTGGATATTCTCTAGTGTTTTGGTTTATTGTCTTGGCATTGTCTTGGCTATCTATATTAAGGAAGTTTTGCTGGGTTTTCTCCCCCATGAGTGTTTCCTGGGATAAATGTTGTGTATCTTGTGATTGTGTTTCTCTCAATGATCCTACCTATGTTATTTTTATCTAGTAAATTGAAAAGAAACTTAATAGCTTCTCAAAACTTAACATTAATTTCAAATTCATACTCACTAAGGAATTCCAACCATCTAGTTTTCTTGACATTTAATGTGGGATGTCCAAACAAATGTTTCAGACCACAATGGTTTGTCCTTATTTCAAATTTCGTCCCCATGAGGTAATGTATACACATTTTTAATGCATGAATAATGACTGTTAATTCTAGATCATGGGTAGCATAATTCCTTTCATACTCCTTTAATTTTTTGGACTCATAACATACCACATGATCTTTTTGAGTGAGGATTCCACCAATCCCTTCATTCACACATCAATGCACACAAAAAATATTCATTTAGATATGTGTTGAGGGGTCCTAAATCCCTTTAACTCAACAACAGGAACCAAACCCACCACCAAGGCCCAATTAGACTCTACAACATTTAATGGTGGAATGGTTCTCCAGATCTTGTGATCCGACCAATTAATCGATGGGCTTTACGTAGTGATTTACAAGATATCTTCTCGCGAAAATCCTCCTTCAATTTGGACGTTTTCTTTTTGTGTTTTCTCTTATAGGTGGGTCTGATACGAGATATATGTTGGTATAAACCAACAGGGTAAGAGAAGGGGAAAAAAGATTAACTATTGAAGAAGGATGAGCTCGGGATAACCCTCGTACTCTAGCATGCAAACAATGATTCTTACTCCTAAAACAAGACTAATACTAATACACTAACCTACTGGTGTTCCAATTATTGAATGAGATACAATTATCAAAATAAAACATACATGCAATAAACGATGGAAAGAAAAATAGTTTCATTATCTCTAACCATTAACCACACATTAACACAACGATTTACTTTCCATCATTAGAGACAAGAACTAAAAAAAATATTGAATAAGATAACTTATCGACAGATTCAGAGGCTCTTACTCGTTACAACATCCATTCGTGAGATAAAGTCAGAAATAATTCTTCCTTAGATCCAATCACACACGCTTTTGATGGAAAAAAAAAACTTGTCTCAGGTCCTAAACATGACTTCTCAATTCAATTAGCTCCAAAATAGTTCTTTACAAATCTAAAAATGAGAGTCTTTGCCCAAAACCATCCACCTTTTTCTAACAGTCTGATCCTCTTATTTATAACATATTGTTAACTAAAAATAACTATCAAAAGTGAAAGCTAAGTAAAACAAAACATCACCACATGGCGCTTTCATCTCTCAGTTTTCTAAGAGTCATCAAATGGTTTCACTTGAGTGGATGACTCTTCTCATACTCTGACCATTTGACAAAGATTTCCTCACATGTGTTGGCATACGAGAATCTGTGTTGGTCCATCGGGGCTGAAAGGATCTTCTTTATCTCCACTACCCATGCCTGATACTTGAATGCTTTAGCACTTAACTGTTGTAACATTATCTGAGCCTTGATCAGGCACTCCATGAACTGTTGTACTTGAACGGGCGCCATGTTCGCCACCTTTGCTATCTATGTAGCCCATGATGAGTCTTGTTCGACATGTAGTTTGACTATGTCATGGAAGTCGAAAAAGTCATCAGGTGTGCCAAATTATGGGAGGCTGATGTCTCTCATTGCCCGATTAATATTGGTCCAACTCCTTTCACACTCGACCCATTTCTCTTGGATTTCCTGATGAGGTTCTTGGGCCATTTTCACCCAGTATTCAACCGACTTCTTTATGTGGTCAATGTTGCTATCCCTTAGTACCCGAATGACGTGCTCTTCAACGTCTCGACTCTGTTGAACCGCACTGATGTAATCGATCCTTTCCACTACTTGGTGTGCTTTCTCATACCATCTTTCCATATCCTTGCATGTCGCCAGCGCCATAAGGGTATATTCTTGGAAATCAACTATCGCTACAGTGAAAATGTGCTGCTCAATTGTGAATTTATTGTAGGCATGTGTGGAGTCCTGATAATATTTTTCCAAATGGCGTAGATGCTCCAACTCCTTTAGCGTAGCGTCCAACTCCTCTTCATCCTTCCTCTCTCTATCCAGGGTGGCATCCGTGATTTCCATCCCCGCATCGATAAGATCAAACGTCTTGGCATGCTCCGTGCTAATCAATTTTTCCTCTATGGTGATGAGGATGGTGTAAGTTTTAAACCTGTGAGGTAAAGAAATGCATATAGATTCTTAAGCAAAGCAGAAATTAATCAATGGTTCATACACATAGTACACAACGATTTATACCAGAAACCCTCAACCGGGGAAAAACTTTCTTATTTTCATTATATCGAATTTCACCATTCACCATACAATATATACAATGTTTTTAGGTATTCCGTAGATACCAAAATCCTAATCCCTTAATCCCAGATTAATTTAGAAAACAACTAAAAATAGCAAAAACCGCCCAAAAACAAAATTTCGAGGCGTTGCCCCGAACCCCATTAGCCCCGGGATACCATTCGGTGTCGAACGTTGCATGTAACTAGGGGGGGGGGCATACCTTCCCCTCCATGGGACCCCCCTAGGAAGCGCCTGATGCACACAACACAAAGAGCATTACTAGAGGGATCGTCAAACACAGTTGTCGAACCTAATGTGCCCACACACACACATGCAAAGAATATAACATATACCCAACATTCTCCCACTTGTTGTTTTATTTGCATCTAGGGGTCCACAAGGTTATATAGTCAAAAGTATAGGGCAACAATTCCCATTGTTACTCTACACCAGGAGAACTTTTCTGTGCTCACATACTTTGTCAATAAATCTGCAACATTCTTCAAAGTGTCAACCTTTTCCAACAACACCTTCTTTTCCTCAACCATGTCTATCACAAAGTGATACTGAACATCGATATGCTTTGTCTTCGAATGATAAGTTGGGTTCTTTTCCAGGAAGATTGCACTCTGACTGTCACAATCTAATCTCACTGCTTGTTGTACCAACCCAATACCTGAACACAATCTCTGTAACCATATTGCTTCCTTTCTGGCATGAGTGGCTGCCATGTATTTAGCTTCTGTAGTTGAGAGTGCCACTACAACCTGTCTTTTTCTCATCCAAATGATTGCTCCTCCAAATAGGTTAAACACATACCCACTTGTAGATCTTCTGCAATCCATATATCCAGCCCAATCTGCATCAACAAAGCCATGTATTTCCACCACTCTGTCCAATCCTGGTCTTCCTTGGTAGCACAATCCATAATTGGTAGTTCCACACAAATACCTGAAGACCCTCTTTACTGTTGTCCAATGCTCCTTCTCTAGTTTTGACATATACCTACTCAAAACTCCCACTGCATGTGCAATGTCTGGTCTAGTACAGACCCTTGCATACATCAAACTGCCAACTGCACTGGCATATGGAACATGGGACATGTCCTCTTCTTCTTCCTATGTCTTGGGACACTGATCTGCAGATAAGTTTACACCTATAGGAATAGGAACCTTGACCGGTTTACTTCCATGCATATAAAACCTCTGCAATATCGTCTCAACATCTTTTCTCTTATTCAACTAGAGTTTCTTGTTTGCACGATCTCTTTTAATTTCCATTCCCATAATGAAGTTAGCAGCACTGAGATCCTTCATGTCAAATTTGGAGGATAGCTACGATTTCACCTCCTTGATAACATCCATGTTATTTCCTACCAACAATATGTCATCAACATACAACACTACATAAATGAAGTGATTACCAACTTGCTTGGAATATACACAGTGATCAACCCCACTTCTCACAAATCCCAATCCAAGGATGTATATGTCAAAATTTTGGTACCACATCCTAGGTGATTGCTTTAGACCATATAGTGACTTATTTATCTTACAGACCAACTCTTTCTTTCCCTTTACTACAAATCCTTCTGGCTGCTTCATGTAGATTTCTTCTTCGAGATCCCCATGTAGGAATGTTGTCTTCACATCCATATGTTCCTCTTCAATATCAAAAGCAACAACAATAGATAAAATAAATCTAATATAAGTTAACTTATAAACAAGAGAAAAAATCTCACCAAAGTCAATTCCCTCTACCTGTGAATAACCTTTTGCTACTAACCGAGCTTTGTATTTCTCCACTTTTTCTTCTGCATTAAACTTCTTCTTAAACAACCATTTTCTACCAACATATTTTCTTCTAGCTGGTAACTCAACTATATCCCCATGCCTCATTCTTATCCAAGGCATCCATTTCTTCAACCATGGCCTTCTTCTAGAGTTTACTAGCCTATGAGTTCACTGCTTCCCTGACAGTTATGGGATCATCATCAGTAATAGATAAAACAAAATTGGAACGGAAATAAAGTGGACTATACCTTTATGGTTTCCTTGTTTCTCTCACTGATCTCCTCAATACTAGGGTATGAGGTTCTTTTTCTTCTTCTGCTTCATCTTCTTCAGATGATTTAGATTTTGCATCATCCAACTCTAGCTCTATTTTCTCAGGTTCCTCTTGCCTTGGTACGAATTCCTGTTTGGACACATCTTTTACCTCTCTAAAAACAACATCCTGACTGTAAACAATCTTCTTAGTTTCTGGGTTCCAAAGCTGATAACCTTTCACACCATCTTTATAACCAATAAAGATACACTTTTCAACTTTTTTATCCATCTTACTCCTATTTTCCTTTGGAACATGTACATAAGCATCACAACCAAACACTCTAAGATGTTGAAGAGAGGGTTTCTTTTCAGTCCATACCTCGTGTGGAGTTTTTTCATCCAATGCTGATGAAGGTGATCGATTGGCTAGGTAACATGCTGTACCCACTGCCTCTGCCCAGAATTCCTGTACTAACTCGACACCGCTGAGAATGCTCCTTGTTTTTTCCATCAGTGTCTTGTTCATCCTTTCTACAACTCCATTCTACCAAGGAGTGTATGGAGTAGTCTTCTGCCTTGCTATACCACACTTCTTATAGAATTCTTCGAATTCATTTCCGCAGAATTCTCCACCATTATCTATTCTCAATACCTTTATTTTCTTCTCTGTCTGATTTTCTACCAGAGCCTTAAACTCTTTAAATCTATCAAATACCTTAGATTTATTTATAAGAAAATAAATCCATGTGTACCTTGACAAATCATCTATGAAAGAAACACAATACATAGACTTACCTAGTGATGGATCAGGCATAGGTCCAAACACATCACTGTGTATCAATTCTAAGATCCTCTTTGCTCTTGTAGCACTAGATGAGAATCTTACTCGATTGTGTTTACCATATATCCAATGTTCACATAAATCAAAATCCAGAGTGCAATTAGACATACCTTCAACCATGCATTTACCGTGTAGTGTTCGAAGGCCCTTTTCTCCAATATGTCCCAGTCTTTGATGCCACACCATGGTCTTCTTTTCAGGGAAAATATTGGTATTGTCTTCTTTATTTGTCTGCTCAAGGAAAACATAACTGTTACACCCATTAGTATAAGTGCTTCCCAACAACTTGTACAGAGTTCCATGCCTAACTCCCATCATCAACACCATTGCTCCTCGTACCATCCTTCAAGTTCCCTTTCCAAATACAGTATCCACTCTTGCATCATCCAACTTGCTTACATATATTAGGCTCCTGGCTAGTTTTGGAATGTGCAGAACCCCAGGGAGAGTTCTAATCCTTCCATATTTTAGTAGCAACTTAACCCTTCCATGTCCCAATATTTTTGTTGTCAAGTCATCTCCTAGGAATACATCACCACCATTGTATTTTTCATATTAAGAGAACCACTCCCTGTGAGGAGTCATATGGTATGACGCACCTAAGTCGATCAACCATACATCACAGTATGCATGTGTACCCGTAGATGCTAGGTAAACATCACCTCCTTCTTCAGTGGAGGTTTTCTCCTCTGGGGAAGACGTACTATCAAATCCCTTTGGTTTATCAACCTTCTTAGACTTGCAATATTTCTTATAACGCCTTGTTTTACCACACTTCCGACATTTCCTCAAAGATTTTCCTGGAGACTTAGATCTACTTGTAGATTTAGGTCTCCCCCCCAAAGACTTACCAAGATTCCTGTCTTGGGTACACCCTCTTACAAATAAAGCATATGTGATATGACCATCCATGATTTTTTGCCTCATATCTTCAAACAACAAGGATGAAACTACATCCTCATACTTCAATGTAGATTGAGTGGTACTACCAATTGATACAACCAGATTATCCCAAGAGTCTGGCAAAGAACATAGAAAAGTAATACACTTATCTTCTTCTGCAATCGTAATATTAACAAAGACAAGTTGACTTACTAGAGTATTAAAGGAATTTAGATGTTCTGTCATAGAATCTCCATCTTCCATCCTAAGATGATACAGATTCTTTCGAAGAAACAACTTGTTTACCAGGGAATTTGATTGATACAAATTCCCTAACTTATCCCATAGTTCCTTGGCTGTAGATTCTCCCAAGACATTCAACAACACTAAATCTGCCAGGCAGAGTTGAATAGTACTCCTTGCTCTTCTGTCCAACTTCTCCCAATCTTCCTTTGACATACCAGTAAGTGGTGTACTAGTAATTTGTGTACTAGTAGGTTGTGTACTAGTCGAATGTGTGCCAGTACGCTGCGTACCAGGATCCACAACGATCCATTGTTCTTTGTCTACAAGAGGGTCCTCCATCTTGAGCTTCCATAGCTCAAAGTTTTTACCATTGAACTTCTCTATCTCTATTCTAGAATAGCTCCCCATTCCTCTTTCTACACTCGAATCTCCATTGCAAAAGCTCCCACTAAACCCAGGTTTATCACAGACCCAAGATAAACTTGATCTATCAAGACCGAGCCAAACCCTCATCAACAAAGGCGTCCCTCTGAAGCCAAAAATGAGCTCTGATACCACCACATGTAAGTTTTAAACCTGTGAGGTAAAGCAATGCATATAGATTCTTAAGCAAAGCAGAAATTAATCAATGTCTCATACACATAGTACACAAAGATTTATACCAGAAACCCTCAACTAGGGAAAACCTTTATCATTTTCATTATATCGAATTTCCCCATTCACCATACAATATATACAATGTTTTTAGGTATTCCGTAGATACCAAAACCCTAATCCCTTAATCCAGGATTAATTTAGAAAACCGCTAAAAATAACAAAATCCGCTAAAAATAACAAACACAGTTGTCAAACCTGACACACACACACACAAACATGCAAAGAATATGACATATACCCAACAGATGGAGCTATCCAGAGTAATCCTCCTCTTCTTGGTGGTTCTCTTCATTATGGCTTTCCTCTTTCGGTCGTAGACGATGGCTTGTATATAAAAGACCTCATCCACGAGTTCAGGGATTTGCTGTTCTCCCCAAGTAAGTGTGTTTCCTAGCCTCCCGATGGTGTAAATATGTTCAAGGATCGATTCTTGAACATCTTCTATATGTCCCGAACATTTGGCTTCTGATTGTTTCTCATCAGGAGGTAAGAGACTGACTAATTTTGATGAATCAGGGGAAGGCTCAATACTTACTTGATAATCATCTATTGAGATGCCAGTTTCTTGTTGTGGAATTTCTTCTTCTTGTTCGCCCGACCCCAGATCATCCTTTGGGCTTTATACTCGGGTCCCTGGTGTATCCAGTAGCTCAGTGTCTAAGATACTTTCGACCTCCTGGTCATTTTGTGGAAGGTTTTTAATTTGAGCATCGAAAGCTAGGGAAGATACTTTCTCGAGTTCCTTTTCCTCTGTAATCTGTACTGCAGTCACCAGGGAAACCTATGAACTCTCCTCATCATCATAGATCATTATTAAGTCATGTAAGGGGTTTGGTGCACTTTCTTTCCCCGATGTCCTCGCTATCTCGGGTTGAGTCAAAACGTCCCCTAGTGAGCCGACTTGTGGCATTGAAATTTCATGGTTATCTAACCCAGTGATCTCTTCAATTTGTATTGGCTTTGGGTCACTTGGACCTACCCGACTTTTGATTGGGTTATTGGCAGGGACCCTTGTCATTTCTACGAGGTTTGGGTCATTTTGCCGTTGATCAATTACTCTTTGTGCCTGTTCCATTAGGAGCAATCCCCTTGCCTGTGCCTTCAGTGTCAAAGACAATCCCCTAATTTTCACCTCTGTTGCCTCTGTCGCTCTGATTTCTTCCCTCTCCCTGAGGGCCTATTGAGCCGACCACTCTATTGTTTCTTCCTGTTCATCCATGCTCATGGCCTTAAACTTGGTAATTTTTGGGTCGTACATCCTTTTCACCACCTCGTCCCAGTCGTGGGCATTCTCTGTGAAGACTTCGTCTTAGAACTTATCGTGAGCATACGACTAGCAGGATGACACCTGTGAAGAATGTTGTAGGACCATGCCCTTTGGATCGTGCTTGCGTAATCGACCTGTTGGGAATTTGAATTCGAGTTGGCTCAACCCTTCTTGTTTGGCTTGAGCGATATCCTTTACCAAATAGAACCCTACATGGAAACCGTAGGGTATGAAATCCCGTTTCTTTTCTTTGACCAGGGTGGTGTTGTAGCCTTGCAAGATGGTATGATAACATATTTATCCTACGACGAGTCGGTCTAGGACATGATATGGTAGGAGATGTGGTGCTCTAGTGGCCCCGAAAACCCTGATGTAGGTGGCACGCTTGTCCAAATACCAATGGCCTACCTTGGATATCATTTTCTTTCTTGCCGTCGATAGCCTTAGGCATTCCTTCTTAAAAATAATAAAATAAATTCGGGCAATGAATTCATTGCAAATGAGGGAGTAAGATTTCTTATACCTGTTTTCCCATAGCACGCTGAAGTAGACATGGACCATAAATTTTGCAACATGCCAACTCAGATTCATGGTGACGAAGACATTCCTAGCGCACATGACATCGAGCAGGTATGAAGCCATGTAAAAAGTTGGCGCTTCCCCTTCCTTCAACGTTTGAGCCTGTTGCACATAGGTGCTTAGTTGCTTGGATATTATTGCTCCCTAGTTGAAGTTGCACCCGACGATTGCAACTGCATATGCCAAAGGCATCCATGCTTCTGAAAACTTGGAGCAATCTTTCTCTCCGTATAACCGGTAGATGACAACCATCAAATATATGTATGGCTTTCTCTGATTGGTGAATTTATTGTCTTCCCTCCACCATGAGGCCATCAATCAGCTGGTGTCATGGAGTTCATAGAACTTCACCATGAAGTCCGTGTTGAGCCGCTCCTCAGGGTCCCTAAGCTTGTAGTATTTTTGAACCTCTGTCAGGAGAAAAAATCCGACGCACCCGCTATTATCATCGTTAATCAATCACTTCTGGTCATCTGTGTGGTTGATGAGCCACTTCAAGACCTCTATGCAGGGGAAAATGGGGGTTCTACTCACCACCATGTGTAGATATGACTGTCAGATGTTGGGGAACACCTGGTCATCGAGCGCCCTTACGTCTAGGTTGCTGTGTGGGACATACTTCAGGTACTCTTCTCTGCTAATCCTGTTGAAGATATCCCCCCATTGTAGGAGAGCTACCTTGGATCCGATGCTTGCCTCTGTATCGCCAAAGGTTGGAGGTTGGATTAAAACCTTCTTTGTTGTTGTCTTGACGATAGGCTACGGCCTAGGAACGTACTCTAATTGCTTCACGGTTCCTGGAGAAGAAACTTCGCATGTCTCTGGTTGTTTTAGCTTTGGTGCTCTCGACGAGTATCTGGTGGTTGGCTTCCTCGACAACATTGTTCTTGCAACTTAAGTAAAATTTCAGAGACTGTGTAAAATCCGGAAAAACACACATAAATTATAACAAGTGAATTTACAGACTCGGATACATACCTCTTAAGCTTGTTAAAACCTAGTTATTCTGATAATTACGGGGTCGATACAAACTTCGAGTTGCTTGTCTTGATCCTTCGGATTCTCTAGAATCCTCTTACGGTTCAAGAGATTTAAAAAAAGAAACATCTTATCGTGTTGCATCAACCATTCAATTCGATTTTTGAGTGAACTTCAAATAAATCTGCCGCCGAATCTCTAGAACTTAAATTCATCGTGGGTTGTCGGTGGAGGCGCGAACGGTGAGGTGGTCTATCGGTGACTTCAAAAGGCTGTTTTAATTAGCGCACGAGGTAGAAACTAATGCGGGATCGGGTATTAATTATCTCATTAAATGCCCAAAATCCAATCGTATCTAATGCTGGAAACATCCCACCATGTCGCTCCTTTAGTGGGTGGATTAGGGATCGGGGTCATGCTATGAAATTTTTTGTTGATACTCTCCTGTAAAATCTCCAACGCCGATCGATCTTACTGTACAGTGCTGATGTGACAAAGCTGACTCAGAGGTGTGAATAGGACCTAGGTAACCAAAAATGACTCGGGAAAGAAATAGACCATACGACCTTCTTACCTGGTAAAGACACGTGGCATTGGAGACTAGGGAATTAATTCTCTTGTGTTAGTCAGAGTCAGGACTTTCCTTAAGCTATTCGTTCTAGAATAAAACTTAGCTTGTCGATGTCAAAAAGTGAAAGGATAGATGATCGATGATAAGCCTACCAAAGCGCTCTCATATTGGATCCCTTGAAAGAAGTCCCGATGCTAAAAAACCGCATCCGGGATCGACGATCAGGGATAATTTTATTGTGGTTGAAATGTTTTTTATGCTCCTTCTGGGTTTTCTCTGTTGATTAAGGTTGGTTGTCATTGATGTCAACCCTTGAAGAAAGATCCATAGCACAAAGGTTTGGGTAATGGACCCAATAGTGTTTGATGTAAATATGACTCATTAATTTTTTTTCATGGTTGATAAGAAGTAAATATGGATGAACTCCAAAGTGGTCCCCTTATGGTGAAAGCCCTCACGGGAAGACGCTT
>ML779366.1:407100-452796 GCA_009831015.1 Picea engelmannii
ATCATCAAAAAATACTAACACAAATTTTCGAAGGAAGGGCTTGAAAATGGAATTCATCAACCCTTGGAATGTGGAAGGTGCATTTGTAAGGCCAAAAGGCATGACCAAATATTCATACTAGCCTTCATGAGTTCAGAATGTTGTTTTTGGGATATCTTCTTCCTTCATTCTAATATGATGATACCCTAAACGAAGATCCAAATTTGTGAAATAGATTTCTCCATGTAGTTCATCTAACAATTCATCAATGACGGTAATGGGAAACTTATCTTTAATAGTGATCTCGTTGAGCTCTCTATAATCTGGACACATACGCTATGGGCCATATTTCTTGAGTACCATTACCGCCGGTGCAGAGTAAGAACTTTGGCTAGGTCTAATAATGCCAACCTCTAACATTTTGTCAACCATACGCTCAATTTCACTCTTCTGGGCATAAGGGTATTTGTACGACCTGATGTTAGGAGGAAAAATCCTAGGAATTAGGTGAATACCATGATCATGATTTCGAGTGGGTGGAAGACCTTTGGGAATATCTTCAAATACTTTGGAATGCTTATCAATGATCCCTTGGAGATCTAGGGGAATATATGGATTAGATGTTTGAACATCTAGTGAGCATAGTTGTGCAATAACACCTTGATGCCCCTTTTTCAATAATTTTTTCATGCCATTAGAACTTATCACCTTATTAGGTTTCCTTGTGATACCTCTTAGCTCAATTTCTTTTCCTTCCAATGAAAATTTCATGAAAAGTTATTGAAAATTAAAAGGCACTGTTCCTAATGATTGTAACCATTGGATTCCTAGTATGACATCAACACCACCCATGGGTATCAAAATCATTGGACTATTCATTACATATTCCCCCATAGTAAGATTGATCTTATTGCATTTTCCTGAGAAATTGATAGTTCTTCCATCTGCAATAATTACTTGAAACTCTGGCGCTGGATATACAAATCAATTGAGAGCTTTGGATAATTTATAGTGAATGAAATTATGATTACTACCATAATCAATTAGGACTATTACCTTTTTCTTTTTGATATATTCTTCAATCTTGAGGGTTTGAGGAGTGCTAATTCCAGCCAATGCATTACATGATATCGTGGGAGTCAACTCTTTAGAAGGAATCACTTCTACATTTTCATATTGAGATGGTTCTTGTTCTTTTTCTTGTTCTTATTCCTCTTCACAATCTATGTAGAATAATTTATTCTCGCCACACTTATGTTCCTTACTGTACTTGCTGTCACAATTAAAGCATAAACCTTTTTCTTTTCTTTCCTCCAATTGTTGAGGTGTTTTAGAAGAAGGATCATTATTCTCTCGATAGATGTTAGGAGTGTTCCTTCTAGTATCCATAGCCATATTTTTACTTTCAACATTTCTTGCCACCCTAAATGCATTCTCCAATGATTTGGGTTCCCAAAGGCGAACTTCATGTTGAATGTTATCCCTTAAAGTTCCTATGAATACATCAATCAAGTGCTCATCTGGAATATCTGTTACCAAGTTTATATTCAATCTTTGGAAGTTCTCAATGTGCTCTGTAACTGAACCCTTTTGCTTGAGATTTATCAATTGAAATAAGGTATTGCTCCTTGTATCCTCATAGTGTGATATCATTTTTTCCGTGAAAAATGTCCAGGTGATGAGTGATTTGCGAGAACAAAGCCATCGATACCACACAAATTGATTGGGTTCTAAATATAAAGAAGCAATTCGTACCTTTTGTGTATGTGGCACATCATGTAGATCAAAGAATTGCTCCATCTGAAGTATCCATGTGATTGGGTCCTTGCCATCAAACTTCCTCATATCGATCTTAGGAACGTGGTTGGTATTCAACCCAAAGTTGGGGTTTCTCCAGTCTTGATTCATCTTCCTTGTGTCCTCATCATGAATTTCATGGGATATATTTTCACTTTCATGTGTCCTCTCTATTAGGAAAATTTTCAATCCCTTCCACGATCTCCCTTTTTAAACCATCCATAATCCCTTGTAGTTCATCTTTTTTCACTGTCTTCTTTTGGAAAACATTTATGTCCCTACACATTTCTTCACCTTCATCAATAGTCCAATTAGGATTGTCTGGAGGCTTATTTGGTGTAGAAGTTCCCCTTTTGGGTGGCATGTTGTCCAAGTATCACTTTTAAACCTTGATTTTGAGGTGGTTCTCCTAGACAATCTTTCTTCTGCAGTATCTCCAAAATTTCGGCCCTTCTAGGTATGAAAATTTATTTTTTGTAGTTCTCTACAATTCCACAGGTCTGATCAAAATTGGATGTGCCAAGTGGAATTTATGGTAACTTCCCCACAACTTGCTGATTTTTTTCCTTTCCTTGAGATCTCACTTGTATAGTGTGCCTCACACAAAATAATTGATATAAATTCTGCAAATTGCACTAGAAATACTACAGACTGTCCACTATCCAATGAAACTAGTCTCACTCAATTTGGATACTCTAGGAATAATTTATGATTGTTTTACCCAGAACACCTTCTTGAGACTAGTCAATAGGAATAGTCAGATACCCTATCTTCCAAAGGGTGTATCTACAAATGTAAGATGACCCAGAAGCTGAAATTTTCATCACAGATACCTTAATAATTTATGTGAATATCCTCCAGATTTAAGGGTCTGAAACGTTACAGAAAATTTTTTATAGCGAAAATTTCGCGATGACTCAATTCGGGATGATTCCAGAACCCTATCTTACATAGACTGTATCTCTGAAAGTATAAGACCTTGGGAGATGAAATTTGAACCCAATGTACCTTAATCCATATACTAAATATTCTCCAAGGGGTGCCTTTTGAAACGTCGTAGAAAAAAAATTATAGCAAAAATTCCAAGGTGTCTCAGATGTAGTAGCGAAACCCCAAGACCTTGAGCTTTGATACCATGTGTTAAGAACCAGATATCAATATAGCATAGAAAAACCTTAGAATAAGTGGTCAATGCCTTGAAAAAGAGAGAATTTCAGATAATAAGCCTCTTCGAGGGGGAAACCTCCTTATACACCACATAAATGTCCAAATACAATATGATTCCAAATGAAAATGTCTCCTTGGTATATATAGGAGACTAGGAGGTATAATTACAACTAATGGACCCAAGCCGACATAAATAAAATAACATTAATAATGTAATATGCCCCAATTAAGGGGTAATGTGCCACTATTTTGGGCTTAACAATGAAGGCCTTTAGGCCAACCACATTGCAGGAGGCCATCATGAGAACCCAAGACATGAGGGAAACAATCTCCAAGAAGGTACCAAAAAAAACCTTCACCCCTCAAGGGGGTAAGGAGACAAAGTCTCCTTAGAAGCCATGGACATGGAAGGAAAGGATGGATGAGGAGACTCAGAGAGAACTAAGGAGGAAGGATATTTGATAAAGTTGCAAGGAGCCATGGGAACTGGGTCATCGATGTATAGGCAAAGGTAAAGTCCATTATATTGAGGTAGTTTCCAACGAGGACAATGACGATGATGATGAGGGTATTAGACGAGACAACAATGAGAAATCACATACTACAAAACATGTGCCATTGTAGAATAGCTCCAAGGGAGTGACCATTACCACACTTTCAAGAGTCCCTAGATATTACACCTTCGTGGTTAGAGGTATTGTGCAGGGGTAGAGGGTTACAACATTGGTTGATGGTGGAGCCACCCACAACGTCATTGATGTTGTACTTGTCACCAGGAGACAAATCCCTGTGGAGGATTTCAAGGGATTTAATGTGGTAGTAGCGGATGGGTACAACATGACGTGTACTCAAATAATCAGGGTATTGGAAGTAACATTGGGCAACTATATGTTCAACGATGACTTTATGTCATGGATTTAACATATACTCATGTGGTGCTAGGAGTTCAGAGGTTGAACTCATTGGGAGATATCCACATGAATTATAGGGACATGAGGATGTATTTCCAGGACAAGGGTGGACAACGAGTCATCCTAATAGGTATGTCGATATGTGCTCCCAGGATCATGTCTAACCAGTGCATGGATGCCCTTTTTAGACACGAGGACGTGGCTTGCGCAATAGAGTGCTTGATCACCATGGGGAATCCATCACAAGATCTCCAACATTACCCTGCAGAGATCCAGGAATTACTTGGAAAGAATGAAAGAGTGTTTGAGCCATTGCCAACAGAAAAACCACCTGATAGAGGATTTGAGCATGTCATTGAGATAGAAGAGGGTTTGAAGCCCATTATCACCACCCCTTACAGGCATTCAAAGAGATTCAAGGAAGAAATAGATAATTCCATAAAGGAATTGCTAGAGATGGGACATATTAGGCCTAGCTCTAGTCCTTTCGCTTCGCCAGTTGTACTGGTGAAGAAGAAAGATGGCGCTATGAGGATGTGCATAGACTATAGGGCACTAAACAAGAAGACCATAAAAAACTGATATCCAATACCCAAGATTGATGAGCTGATTGAAGAGCTGCATGGGGAATTGTACTTTTCAAAGGTTGATTTGTGATCATGATACCACCAGATTCGAGTCAGAGAGGAGGATATACATAAAAAAACATTCAGGTGTCACTATGGGAACTATGAGTTTCTAGTCATGCCCTTCGGGTTGACTAACACACCAACTGACTTTCAGTCATGCATGAAACATATCTTGAAAAAATGATTGAGGAAGTTCTTAATGGTGTTCTTTGATGATATTCTGATATACAAAGAACGTGGGAGGAACATCTAAAGCATGTGGATGATATTCTCACCATTATGGAGGAGCAATCACTTTTTTCCAAGGAGGAAAAGTGTGAGTTCGGGTTGAGATAGATCCTCTATCTGGGGCACGTGATTGTTGTTGAGGGAGTAAAGGTGCATCAGAAGAATATCCAGACCATATTAGAATAGCCCACCCCCAGGACACTCAAAGATCCGTGAGGATTATTTGGGATATGCAACTATTACATGCACTTTGTGAAAGGATTTTCACAATTGACTGCACCATTGACAAACCTCACCAAGAAGGGGTCATTTTGATGGTCAGAGGATGCATGGGTAGAATTCGACAAAATTAAGATGTTGATGATCACTTGCCCAGTATTAGCACTCCCATATTTCATGCAACCTTTTTTCCTGGAGTGGGACACATCCAATAATGGGATAGGAGTAGTATTGATGCAGAATCGACACCTGATAGATTTCGAGAGAAGAAAGCTAAGGGAACCCGAGAAGCTCTATCTGATCTATGATAAGAATATGTTGGACATCATGCATTTATTGGAAAAAATCAGACAATACTTGGTAGGAGGATTCTTTGTGGTTAGGACTGACCACAACAACTTGAGATATTTCTTGGAGCAATGGGACCTGAATGAGAGGCAACACAAATGGGTGAGTAAGGTGTAGACATATGATTTTGACATTGAGTATGTAAAGGGGAAGAAGAATATAATTGCTGATGCATTATCAAGGAGACCTATATCCTTCTCCATGACAAAGATCTCAATAGATTGGAAGTCCATTGTTTTGGTGGAATACTCCAAGAATACATTGACTTGTGAGTTGATGGAGGGAAGCATTCAGGATGGAAGGTACAAGGTAGTGGATGATATAATATAATACAAAGAAATGATCTATATTGTCCCTGATTCCACACTCAAGGATAAGATTTTGAGAGTAGTACATGACACACCATTGGCAGGGCACCAGGGGTATCTGAAGACCTACATGCAGGTGAGGGAGAGATTCTCATGGAAGGGTCTCAATGGGGATGCACTTTGTCATGTGAGGGAGTGCATGGATTTTCAACAGAACAAGTCAGAGTTCACACATCATGCATGACTACTTCATCCATTTCTGATTCCAAAGAAAATTTGGGATATCATTTCCATGGATTTGATCACAGGATTTCCAAAGGTGCAGGGCAGGGATTGTATCTATGTGGTAGTGGACATATTGAATAAATATGCACACTTATTTTCCATTCATACAGAGTACACCACATCTCAGGTAGCATATATATTCTTCATGGAGGTGTTGAGACTCCATGGTCTTCCGAGGAACATAGTGATCGTGATGGCAATTTTCTCAGTGTGTTTTGGCAGGAGATTTTTAGGTTATTCAAGATATAATTGACACCTAGTACTAGCTATCACCCTCAGATAGACAAGAAGAAAAAAATAGTAAACAAATGGATCAAGGGCTACCTGAGGAGCTACGTGTCAGGTAAGTTGTGGGAATGGATAAAGTGGTTCCATCTTGGGGAGCATTTATACAACACCACTCATAACATGTTCATCACGATGAGCCCATTCATGGAATTGTATTTCTATGATGCTCCATATTTTGTGGATTTGACATTTGGAGAGAGAAAAGCTCCCAAGGACAAATACTGGTTGCAGGAAAGTTGAGACATCTTGAGAGTCCTAAAGGAGAATTTGCAGGACGTTCAGAATCAACAGAAGATGTACGTTGATAGGAACAGGGTAGAACATAGCTTTGAGGTTGGATATATAGTCTTTCTTACGTTGCAACCTTACAGATAGTCGTCGCTAAAGAAGAGTGGTGTAGAGAAGATGAAGCCTCACTTTTGTGTACCCTATAGAGTGATCATGAGAGTTAGGGAAGTAGCATACGAGTTGGATCTATCAGGGGGTAGCATGATCCATAACACCTTCCATGTATCCTGCCTCAAGAAGACATTGGGACAACATGTCACCACTTTGGAATATATTCCTCCACTAGATGAGGAAGGGAAGTTGGTCCTAGCTCCCTTGAGGATTATTGATGTCAGGGAACGCAGGATGAGGAGAAGGATCATTCGAGAATACTTGGTTATATGGAGAGGATTTCCTATAGAATATGCTACCTGGGAAGGATAATAGATCTTACAACACCCTGATCTGGAGTTGCTTGAGGACAAGAAATATTGGGAAGGGAGGACTGTAATGTCCCCTTCCAATTGATCATGATGGAGGATGACTCAATAGTCTATACGACTCCTGTAGGCTATAGTCAACAAGGAAAAGGGTTGTCAAGGAGGTTTATTTGGTGTCACTAGGTTAAAAGAATGACAAATCCTAAAAGTGACATTAAATAAAATAAATAATTATATTTAAATGGAACTGGAGGGAAAATAAATTGAAGGTTTGATTTGGTAAAAAAGAGAAATATCTAGAAGGTCCAAAGGAAGGATAAATAGAGGAGTAACCCTTCTCTTTAGCATTATGATTTGATCTTTCATTTTGGAGTGCTCTTGGAGCCATTGTTTCATTAGGGTTTAGCAAAACCCTTCAATCTCAGTTTAGTTTCAGTGGTGAAATATCCACCCTAGTTGGATTCATCTGGAGTCATCATTTGAGTTCATTGTGGTGTTTGGTTTCATCCTAGAGATAGTTTGGAGGCATACCGGCTTGCGTAGGGTATTTATGACATTTTTCCAGAGGAGGCCGATCGTTAGATCTGCATATGCGAAGAGGGTTTCACATAGATGTGGAAGGAGACACCCCCACGGGTTGAGCACGGGTTGTCCCATGAGGCCCCGCTAGATGTCCCACGAGGACCTCTGTGAATTAGGGATTGCATCAGTTCGAGCCAAAGTCGCCATGTGGAAACCCACCACCGTGGAAACAACAACAAGTTTGGCCATAAATGCCCAAAATATGATTGATATGGAAATTCAATCAAAGAGTTTTGTGTCCTTTAAAGAACCCTCTAGAGATAGGGTCATCAAATTTGGGCATCATAGGTATATATTCCATGGAATATAGAACAACGTACCTAGGGTTGATAGACATTTGGGGTACCTCCGAGAGGACAAAGGGATCGTCCCTACCTAAGAGGAACATATGGTATAATTAGGGTACATGGTTGTTAAGGTCGAGGCCAGACACCAACACAATTTCAAATAAGGTGTTGGGAATGTGGGGGAAATAATTATATAAGGGAATGCCTAAAGTAGCTGGGCTCAACTAGTGAGAGGGTAAAGAAAAATATAAACAACTACAAGCCTAACATTAGTTTCATGTTGCAATAAACCATCACCAAGATGAGAATTAAGCCACAATGGCAGAGTCTTTCTGTTATGATTAAAACCATTCCTTTTTCTATTTTGATTGATTCTAGTGCCATTGATGATTTTCTTTCCCCTTCTACTCTAATTAGATATGTATTGGAAACTCATGACCAAAATGACTTTAGGATGGTAGAAATGGAATCCAGTGTTAAACAATTTGTAGGTCCATTGGTAAATAATTGTATCATCAAAATTGGTAGTGTGTCACAAAAATCTTTATAGTATAGCTCTAGGATTAAATCATAGAAATGGATTGGATTGAATTCCATTAAACCCTGGTAGACTGCGACAAAAAGAAGGATCTTTTCTAAAATGATTTATGAGATCCTGTAGTAATTAAGGGGGTTAACCTAGAAGTTTCCTTATTCTTCATCTCATCCAAGAAGTTTAAAAAATGTATGAGGAAAGGGTGTATGATTTAAGTAGTTGAGGTGATTAGTATAAACTACAACCCTTTTGTTAAGTTTCATATGATACTCTTTTATTTTGAGGATGTATTTCCCCCAAAGTTGTTAGGCTTGCCCCTTGAATAAGAATTTGATTTCTCCATTTCCTTGAAACTAGGAACAAAACCCATATCTAAAACACCATATCAGATGATCATCCTAGAAATTAATGAGTTAAGTGTGCAACTCAACGAATTTATTGAGCAAGGATTGATCAATCCAAGTGATACATCACCTTGGGGAGCACTATTGATGTTTTTGAAGTAGAAGGGAATAACCCTTAGGCTACACATTGATTACCATGACCCGAACAAAGTCACCATTAGAAACATGTATCCTATGCCTCACATTGACGACCTCTTTAATAAACTAATGGGAGCTTCAATATTTTCCAATATTGACTTGTGATGGGGATACCATCAACCAATAATTAAGGTGGAAAATATACCAAAAATTGCATTCATAACAAGATTTGGTTATTATGAATTTATTGTAGTACCATTTGGGTTGACTAATGTCCTAACAACATTTATGAACATGATGAATAGTGTATTCCAAAAACATTTAAACTGTATTTTCCAAGTATTCCTAGATTACATCCTCATTCACTCTCAAATTGAGTGGGCACACCAAGATCACATTAGATTGGTACTTCAATGCCTTAGAGAACATAAGTTGTATGTGAAACTGTTTAAATGTTCCTTCTTTTAGAAAGAAATCTAATATCCATGGAATACTATCAGAGGGGAAGGTATTTTAGTAGACTATAGTAAAATATAAACTATAATTGACTGGTCTGCTTCTAAGAATGCTAAAGATGTACACAACTTTATGGGACTAGTTGGTTACTATAGAATAATTGTGGAAGGGTTATCCTAAATTGGAAATACCATCACAACCCTACAAAAGAATGGAGTTAAATTTGAGTGGACAAATGAATGTGAGAAATCATTTGTAGAGCTAAAAAAATGATTGACAACTGCCCCAATATTGAGACTTCCTGGCATGGAAAAATATTTTAGTGTATGCACAGATGCATTGCGTCAAGGTCTAGGAACAATTTTGATGCAAGAATGAGGAGTTATCACTTATGTTTCACATAAACTTAGGGACCATGAAATCAATTATGCCACTAATGATCTAGAGTTGGATGCAACTATAATATCCCTAAATTTGTGGAGACATTATCTAATGGGGCATTAGTTTGAACTAAAAATCGATCACAAGAGCCTTGAGCACATTTTCACCCAAAAGGACCTCAATGTCCGACAACAAAATTGATGTGAGTTGTTTAGTGAATATGATTTTAGGATATCCTTTATTTAAGGTAAGGAAAGCAAGGTTGCAGATGCTCTAAGCATAAGATCCATAATTCATTTAGTATTATCATTGAAAGTACACTTAAGAGACGAATTTTAAGACACACTATATAATATAGCTGGTACCAACAGATAAAATCTTCATTTCAAGATGGAGTACTGATGAAATCTAAATGGGATGGGTACACCTTAGATAATTGTGGATTATTAGAATTTAGGGGTAGGCTGTATGTTCCAGAGAATGATGATATTAGAAGATTGGTAATGGAGGAAACCCATAGAGCCCCCTTTTTTGCATGCACGAGAGTATAGAAAATGCATTAAGACATGATAAGACTATTTTTCTCAGTGGGTTGAAAAGGGATATAACGTAGTTTGTATCTCGGTGTCTCGAATATCAATAGGTTAATGGAAAACAATGACGCCATATAGGTCTACTACAACCCCATGATATACTAGAAACTAAATGGGAAGTTGCTTCAAAGGATTTTGTCGGAGCTTACCTATGACTTCCCAGAGGCACGACTTCATCAAAGTAGTAGTTGAAAAGCTAACCAATAATGTCCGCTTTATCCTAGTTAAGAGCACCTTTGATGCACCAACTACTACATTTGTGGTCGAAATTTGACACTCATTCGAAGTTAGTAATGTCTAGGTTAAATGTCAAATATAAAGTTATTTCTTGTTGAATAAATGTTGAGAACATGGTGGTGAATTCACATCGACACGATATCAAAATGAAATGAGAGAGAAGTATAATTCAACACTACCTTTTCCAAATATACATCATTTTTTCAACATATGTCATCCTCTAATTGACGTGTAATTGACTTCTTCAAACCCATGATAAAAAAATTAAAATAAAATTTCCAACTATTGTCGCTTAAGTGATGCTACACTAATGTTTATTCTATTGTAGTGATGCCCATTTGACATTAAATATGTTTGCATAAGTGATGCTAATACTGCATTATTTTTTTGGGTTTACCTTGTTCGACGTTAAAGACGTCACTTAAGAAATGCATTTTTTTTTTTATCGTGTTGTGGTATAATTGTCCTTGTATCACGTGCCTTGTCTCATGCATGTGTACTCTAGTAACTAGTAATTTTATTATTGTGTTTAATGCTAGCCTAAATATGCTTTCTAAATTGAGTGATTGCAAGTTGTACACTAATTTAATTAAGCTTCCAAGGAACAATGCCATTATAGTGGTCGGTGTTTTTTTCTTTAAATTTCTTTCAAGCATGCTATTTGTAACTATATATGTAGTTGGTTGACAATGTATTTTGACATTAATAAGGTTTACTATAGTTTAGATCCATGATATTTTTCATCACTTTTGAATACATCAATATTATATTTAAAAAATTATTGCAACTATTCTCTCTTTTATTCACTAAATATTAAACCTTTATGCCATTATTATTGACAATGTTTTTAAACTCGTGGTCATTTTCCCTCTCTCTAAGCATAAAATAAAATATTATTAAAGTGAATAAGCATCACAATGAAATCAACATTGTTAGCATATTTTATTGATCATGTTTTGGTATGAGAAAGAACAATCAAATCCAAATCGAAAGAATTCCCTATATTGTCTTATGTTTTCAAGCTTAGAAATACTTTTGGACACAATGGAGGAACATGTAGTGAAGTTGAATTCATTCTCTTAATATTAGTAGGTAAGAGATCCATCCAATAATAATTGGACATAAAAAGAAGGTATGACCTACTCATGACACACATTTTTCTAGCATTCGTATAGATAAGGAAATATAACATTGTGTGGACGAGGAATAATAAAATGGACCTAAATTCCTCTCCTACCATGAACTACAATTTGTTATCATATTTTGAAACAATGACTAGTTAAATAAATTGAAGTTCAAAAGGAAGTGACTAGAAAGGATTGTGCACACTACAAATTATGGCTTATGAATAAATCAAAGCAACATCTCAAAGGATTTACCATTACACAAAAGTGCATGCCAACAAATTTAGGTCAAAATAAAACAACAAGTTTAAGAACTACAAAAAAACTTCTTTTATTTGCAAAATAAAGAAAATCCCATGCATCTATTCTTCCAATCATAAAAACTATCTAGGAGACTAAGAAATTTAAATGTCTCACAATTGTATTTTGAGTCACACCCATTACATGATCCTCTTCATCCACCAAAATGCATCTACATTGAGTTATATTGTCATCATTCTAGAAGCTTGGTGTTATGTCTAGTCCCAAAAATATAAAGGATCAAACTTCAACCAATTTTCAAGAACTATTGTTTGCTCAAGGCATCAAGACCTTCAAAAGTAGGGAAATTATCCTATTTGTTAAAGATATTGATAGAAGTACAAAAGAAAAACCAAAATAGTAATAAGGTTAAGTATTCCATAGATGATACTTAGGAACTAATTAAGCATGTTGCTTACAAAAATGTTCAAAGTTGTGGAATAAAATAATATATTCAAGATAAAAGTAATCAAACCTATACCAAACCAACAAAATCTCATGAGAAACAAAAAATATTGAATTTTATAAGAGTCCCCTTGAAAGAAAATGAAAAACACTATAGACTTCTAGAAGTGATCCAAATTATATTGAGAACTAAATGAGATACAAATGAAAATATAGTAGAGAACACATAAGTACAGTGAAACCCAACTTCTATTAATGAATAACAAAATATCATGGAACACAAATTGGCTAGAATGGTGGTATCTTATCTCTTAAGAGAAAGAGATGGCTACGCTCATTCACAATAAGCATTACATCACACTCCATTCATCCTCAGAGGACCTCCTTGACCTTGATTATATATGAGAAAGTGAGAAGAGAATAATTCCCATGATGCATGTGGGATAAATTGGTCTAAGTTTACAAAATTCCATAGGCATGTAAAACACTAAGGCTTCCCAAAAGGTCACCCATCCCAATATTACTCTATCCCAAGCGCGCTTAACTATAGAGTTATGATGGGATCTGCTACATTAACATTGTATGCATGTACATAAGACCACTAGGAAATCATTACATGATGGATGCAATTAGAAAATGGAGATGGAATTACATTACATTCCCCATAAAAAAGGTGAATTTCATGGTTTATCAAAACCAGAGGATCAAAAAAATTGACTCAGTGGAAAAGGTAGATGGCCACTGAGATTCACCTGGATCAATCCTCCCCCCTTAGGAAGTAATGGTCCCCATTGCATCAATTTCCCTCAAGAGATATGGAATTTTTTTATGAATTTGAACCTTGGTGAGAATTTTTCCTTGCCGAAGTAGTTCTTTTGTTTGTACTTGGCATTATCATGTTGAAGGATGTCATGAACCCATTATTGGAGGGGCTGGATCCGTTCAAAAAATCTAGATGCATGATCTTCTTTGGTATGAGTGTGGGAGGACTTTGTTGGTGAATATGCAGTAAGAAGAGCTATAATAATGGGGGATAATGGTTGGAACCCTAAACACACTTGAAAAGGGCCATGGCTAATAGATCTATTTTGAACATATGGAAGACTCTCATCCTCTGGAAGGGAGCGTCAATATATTGGACCATTGGGTAAGGGAGCACTCGACACCAAGTCAATGGAATGCTTGACTTGGCAGTGCAAAGGCACCCTCATTGGTGAAAATATATCTTTGTGATCCTCTACAATATTGTTATCCTACTTTTGTTTTATAGAAAGGTCTTGGGCCGAGGATCTAGTGGTCCTAGTGACTTTTTGTTCACCTTTTGACCGGATCGTGAAGAGGGAAAGCTTTGTGGTTTGAGAGATTACTTTGCAACTCTTTTTTTTCAAGATCAATGAAATGGTAGTAGTCATAACTACCTTTGGTATCCTGTAGAGTTGACCTCCTAGAGTAACAATGGCATTGCAGGGCCAAGATGCATATATAACATGATGTTTCCAAATATATGGTTGTCCTAAAAGAACATCACAAACTTCAAGTAGGACAACATCACACAATACCTCATCCTTGAAGGGCTTGATGTCATAGGACATGTGGCAATGTTAGTTGACATAGATGTCTCATCCCTAGCTCAACCATCCTATGGTGTATGGTTGGGGGTGTGGCATCATTGACAACTTCAATCGCTTGATGACCTTGGCTGAGATCATGTTCTTCTGAGTCCCATTGTCAACAATGAAATGCAGTAGGGTCCCCTTTACCCACATCTGTGAGTGGAAAATGTTCTCCCCCTCCTCAGGCTCCTCTAGTTCTTATGGTTTTATTATTTTGACTACGATGGTAGTAGTGGGTTCTACATCGATGATCTGTTTCCCTTTATTGTGCTCTAAATAAGATTTCGAGTTAGATTTTGATTCTTTTTCTTTGAGCTCGACCACCAATGTTTGTTTCGAGTGACATTCATTGGTGTTGTGCTAGGATATTTTGTGGAACTCACACCACTTTCCAGTGTCCTTCTTAGACTTCCCATCACCCGTCTTAGCCAGTGGCTTGGATTGATTTTTTTGAGATTATCGCTCCTTGATTTGTACTTTGTTTATAAGTTAGGGTTTCCTTTTCCATGCTTTTGTTGTGGTGTATTTGCAAACTTGAACTCCCCCTTAAAATGTTGCTTAAATTTCTGCTCTATTTTGACAACATATCGATAGGAATCTCCCAATGAGGATATTTCCAAGAAATCCATCTCTATTTGGATGTACCTATGTAGACCAGTATGTAACTTCAAAACCAAGTGTTGCTCAAAGTCTTTGATACCCATATTTGAGCATAAGGTATGAAAGATGTCAGTGTACTTTGGCACCATTTGGTCTCTCCTTTGACGCCGATTCATCCATCTCATATACTGATCATCATAGATTCCAACATGGTAGAATTCCTCCTTGAGGGCATCCACAAAGGCTTCCCATGTGGGTTCTCTCTCAAATGGCATAGATTTATCTGTGGTGTGCTTCTCCCAATAAAATTTCCACCAAGATTTGACATGGGTAAGGGATTTAAGGAGCACAAAGGTGATATTTTTGCCATCATTTTTTTTAGACAGATTAATAACCTTCTAGTAGATTCAACCATTTCTCTAGAGCATCCACATATATCTAGCCTTCAAATAAGGGGATATGAAAATTGACTTGTACCTTGAAGGGAATCACAACTTAGAAATGGATTCTTGTTGAAGATGCCTTGCAAGCCATCGATAGTCGTAGAAGGACATGAGCAAATTTTCCATATCTCGTTCCTCTATCGCATGAGGGCTTCTTCGAGAAACGTATTGAAAGGATATCCTGCTCCATCGTCGCTCTTTTATTCCACTATGGGAGGTCGCTTGGGTTGGGAAGAGCGGTTTTCCTCTAGAGAAACTAGCTCGAGACCCAACTCTCTATACCCTGACCTCGTCGAGGACATGCATCAAGAAATAACAAGGAATTTTTTTCTCTGATACCACTGATCCAGATTATATTGAGAACAAAATGAGATACAAATGAAAATATAGCAGAGAACATATAAATACAATGAAACCCAACTTCTATTAATGGATAACATAATACTGTAGAACATAGGGGTGGCAGGTGCAGGTGGGGTTATCTTCTCCCTAGGAGGACATACTTGAACTACCTTTTCATGGAGTTTGGGCATCACCTCTAATAACCAAGTAGAAGTTTACTCTCTCTATAAAGGTCTCAGTATGGAAAAGAGCCAAGACATTGAAAAGATAATCATCATTGGAGATTCTAAGGTCATCGTAAATTAGTTTAGAAAGAGATCCCTCTTAGAGGATATGAATATCAACAACATCATGAGTAGAATTTTGATGGAAGCAGAGGCGTTCCAAATTTTACACTGTTTTCATGTTCTCTGATCCAATAGCACTTAAGCAGACTCCTTTTCCAATCTGGATACTAGAGATTCATGGGGAATGTTACTACTCAATGGCCACACTATTCATAATTTCATCCCCTAATGCAAGAAATGATGGTTAGACCCACAATTATATTGTTCTATAGGCGGGTCCCACCAATTAAAAATAGGGGGAAGAAGGATGACAACCTTAGGAAAATGTTTGTTGTGTCATGGGATATAAAACATGGGCACACATTTTGGCTGGTGCAGTGGATAGGTGGCTCCTCCAGCTCTCTTATTCATGCATCTCCAGTTCCCAACATTCCCTCGCACAAGTGCCTCTCTCTGTCTTTTCTTTCTCGACCAATTCCACATGTACCTTCTGTGTATGCATTAATGGAGATGGTACATTTGTGTACCATCCAGATGTCATCTATCTCTGGGTGTTTCTCATCCACTTTAGGAAATGTTTGTTTTGCTTGGTCAACATCTTGTCACACACATGGGGATCTCTGTTGGGTTGTGAAAAAGGTACAAATATCCTCCTTATTCTCATGGTTTATGATATAATCTTAATTGATTTCTTTGTTAATTAGGATATGAAATGATTAAAATTTCTTTTAGAAATATTATTAAGTAATGATAGATAAATTCTGATATTCAGTTGGAATTGTTTGATTTTAACGCAGGAATGAATAAATATTGTCAAACCCAAGATAGTTAAGGAGATTTTGAGGATACAAAGACTATTGAAGGTTGAAGACAGGAGGCGCAAAGCAATTTGGAGAAAGTTTGATTCCATATTTTGTAAACTTTATAAATAGTAAAAGTGATCCTAAGGATCTCTCGATCCTCAGGATAGCTTAATTTACCCATATTATTGTAATATATAGAGGGTAATGAATCCTAGAAAGGATCATCACATAATTGTTATCTCAAAACATTCAGAATTCAGAATTTCTCTGCGCAAGCAGTTTTTGTAGATGTTGCACCAGTTACGGAATTAATAGAAGCTTTGAGCATTTTCATCATTTTTGCATACTGAGTTTCTAGCAGCAGTGTTTCTGAGGACCAAGGGCCCAGTCTAAAGGAGTTACTGTCTCAATCTGTAATTGTATCAGTTTGATTTCTGTTTTGTGATTTAAATCTCTTTCGTAATAGTTAAGATAAATGCATGAGTGTGTTAATGATTTTATGTTGTTTGCTACAATAGATAGGTGTTTCATTTGAATGATATCGATTGCTGTTCCAGTTTCCATCTCTATAGTTTACTGCTTGATAGTTCCTCTCATATCATATGCGTTGTTCCTTTCGCTTAAATTAGCATTTGCTGTTCCTTTCGCTTAAATTAGCATTTGCTATTCCTTTCTGTTAGATTACAATCGTTGTTCCTTTTGGTTAAGTATAGTTGATGTTCCTTTTCATAGATATAGTAATTCACTATTTCTTTTCACAGGTTAAATAATCGCCAATAGATCAGTTTATCAAGCTTTCCATAGATTTAATTACTGTTTCTTAATTAGATCAATTCAACAATTTAATTTATGCCTTTGAATTCACAACATGTTGTAGATTAGATTTCAATTCTGTTAAGGTCTTAGTTTTAGAATTTTAATGGATGTGTGAGGAACTTGATTGTTGATAAACTTAGATTTGCTTTAACTACGCGATTTTAGCCTCTACATCTATCTGCATAGACTTTGCTGACATTCTTGAGATAAAAAGACGAATCCTCGGGTCGATAAATTAATGTTTACTAAGGCCATTTTTAGGACATCTTTAGAGCCCAACATTTTGGTGCTGTTGTCAGGGAGAGTGTCAAAGGTAGCATAGGTTGTATCTCTGGAGGACGAGGTATTGAAGATGGAAGGTAAGAACCTATGCAGGCAATAAGTAAAATGCTTATGCCAACACTTACCTCTAGCTGATATATAGAGGTTATATAGGTGTTTAGAATTTTTGTGTGAAGTGTATATGACTAAGAATAAAGAAGCTGAAAAACCAAAACCCCCACCAAAAACTACAAAAAGCTAGGGCTCGGTGCTCCATGGAAGAAGCACTTTCATAGACAACATCATCCGAAAATCTGAATCTCAAGCTTCGGTTGGACCCATGAGAGGTTATACCCGAATACCTCAGGCAACAGTCTCACCAAATACAACCCATGCTGAGGTTCATAGTAGAACTGAAGGGACTTAACAAAGTTTTCAAGATATAGATCTTCAACCTCTCAACCCTTTAGACGAGGGAAACTCTTTTAATCTAGAGGAAGGAGAAGGGGAAACCAGCGGGGTTGCTAAGGCAAACCCATCACCACCACATGTTCTTGGATCTCCTGTAATAAGATAAGGCACACCTGAAATTCTATATAGAGGTAGTGCAATTAGATTCCCTAGGGGATCCAATAATCAGTCTCCTCGAATAGAACACCCAGACCAAGAAATTCCTGAAAATTACTGGAATATCTTCGACCAAATGGCGCAACAAAATCAACCACGAACCTAGACTTCCACTTTGGAATATCCGATAGTTGATCCAGTTGCCAATGCCCCTATGAAAGCAATCCCCTTACAAAATTTTCCAACTTTTCATGGATTAATTTCAGAAGACCCAGATGCATTATTATTCGAATTTGATGTCCTATGTAGGGGTTATGGCTACACCTATGAACCCCAAAAACTAAACCTGTTCCCTTCCACTTTGAAAGGGGCGACCCTGCACTGGTTTATGGGATTGGGAGGCAGAACTATAAACTCATGGGATGAAATGAAACAAGCCTTCTTGACAAAATATCAAGATTATTGTAGAACCAGGGATCTCAAATATGAAATCTTTCAAATGACTGCAAAGGAAAACGATACATTAGAAGAATATGTTGAAAGGTTCTAATATAATTTGCAAATATATCCTTATGGTACATTACCAGGTGAGGTGCTCAAAGCCACTTTGATAAAAGGAATGAAGGATGAATGGGTAGAAACATTGAATTTAATGGGAAAGGGTGATATTTATCAAGAAACCTATGATAAAATTGTTCAATTGTGTATCAGGTGCTCACGTGGAAGTGCACGGACCAGATCAGGGATACAGACTCCTCTCACCAGAAATAAAAATATTACTAGCGGAGGAGTTACCTGAGAAGAAGTCGGTAATCTCTTAGAAAATTTCAAAACCTACATCTTGAGAACTCTGACTACACAATTGGATGTCTTGCAGGCTAAGCAGAAACAAGCAGAAGCAGGACAGACTTTGGTCATATTTTGCCACCGATGCAGAAAAAAAACATGGTCAGAGGGAATGTCCTTTGGATGTGGTTCGAGTGTGTGCTATATATGCTAAATACCACACAACTGATCTACACCCATCGCTCCCAGGATTAAAAGTTTTCTTCAAAGAGGTAGAAGAGGAAACATAACCAGTATATCTGATGGCCCAACGTTGCCAATGGCAGGATCGTCCCCAAGGTACACTACAAGATCCTTCCTCTTTCTTTTTCAGGTAGTATAATCAACAACAAAATTCTGGAAACATATGGAAGGGTCAATCATTTTCTAACCCCACTTGGCAGCCCCAACAATATCCAACTGCAAACCCCCCTTGGCTAAATTAAACAACTGGAAACCCCCCCTTGGCCAAATCAGCCAGCTGCGAATCCTACCTGGACCAACTCACAATACCCTACCTCATCTTGGCAGAATCCAAACAACAACCCCTATCCTTCACAGTGGCCCAACACGGCTTCCCAAAACTCCAATTGGAACCAAAATTGGCAGCGCCCCATGGGAATGACAAATCAACCCATAGGGATGGCGCCTCAAACTCAACCCACTTTGCAAGCTCCGCTCCAATTACCCTAGAATTCTCAACCTCAATTGCGCCCTCAACTACCAGCTCAACCCCACCCAAATCCAAATAATAGACCAGCCCATCTTATGTAGATTATTGAGAATGTGGATGGGGAAATCAACTCCGTAGGGTGCAACGAACTCCGACTGAGGTCAGGACACATAATTTATCCTGAAGAAAGTAGCATTCACCAAGAGCAGGAGAACGAAAATAATGTTGGAAAATATTTAACAGACAACGAATGCTTGTCATTGATGGAAAGTACAATAATGAAGATGGCATGAGTACATAAAGTATGTAATAGATGGGAATTATGAGAAGACGCTGCAGAGAAGATTCGAATAAGCTTAGAAGAGATAGTGCAGAGGATTGTTGGTAGATCATCGATGGAAAGATCAGAGTAAGCGGAACAAAGTAAGCTCGAGAGGAGAAGCAGCAACAGTGATTGTTGGATCAACAATTCAGAATTCCCGATGACTGCTAGATCTCAATGTAGACAAGAAGACGCACAGATATGGAGGATAGATCTCGGGCGTTAGATCCGAGCGCGAGGATCGACCATCGTAGGATCCAAGAGAATCTGCACGATCTTTAAAAGTGCAAGGTGAAGCGAGTTTGCGAAATCTCGAAATCCCGATGCAGACACAATGAAGACTTGCAAAATCACGAAAAGATCCTGACCGTCAATACACCAAAAGACGTGGACCGTTGATCTAAGTTCCATTTCAGAGTTTCGCCTATCGCAACTTGGAGTGACAAGAACCTCCATCAAAGGAATCGCGAGATGCAAATTCACGATGAGATCTAGACCGTAGATTCATCGAGATCGTGGACCGTTGATCCCATGCCATTTTGGATTTTCGCAAATCACGACTTGGAGAGGCAAGAAACATAACCACCAAAATCACGATATGCGAAATCGCGATTTAATCGCAGCCGTCAGATCAAGATGTGATCTGGACCATTGATCTGACTCTTTTTCGGATTTTCGCGAATCGCGACTTGGAGAGGCAAGAAACATAACCACAAGAACGCCGAAATCGTGATATGATCTGAGCCATTGAATTAAGATCAGATCTGGACCGTTGAATCATAGGACAAGTCGCTGACTTGGAGTCAACAGAGCATGGTGTGGAAACTGGCGAGATGCGAGATCGCAATAAGATCCGGACCGTCGGATCTATGGAGATCTCAACCATCGATCAGACTCGATGAAGTTTATAAACTCGTGAAATATGAAGTGCCTTTTGGCACAGCCTATGGTCATCGTCGGTGGTCACGAGAAGGGAAGGAGTCAGTTCAAATAAACTCCATTTCGGGGTTTTGGGGATCGCGACTTGGAGAGTCGAGATGCCTCATCTCCAGATTCACGAAATGTGAATTCGCGAAAAGCACTTTATGCATAAGTGCTTGGTCATGGCCATGTTCATATAGAGGAAGGAACTAGTGCAGAAAAGCTCTGTATCGGAGTTTCGAAGATCGCGACATGAAGTGTCGAGACACTTGGCCACAGGAATGCCGAAATTCCAAAACTTGATTTAAAGGCAAGATTAATAAAGTTCATCCAACGGTGCAAATAAACGTGAATATGATCGGAGGGCTACTTTTCTCTCTCATAGTTAATTCATCAGTTATAAAATCTGATTCATGATTTCTGATCGGTTGGCATTTCAGTTGCTTAGATGGTTTTATTTTGCTGAAGAAGATGCGAAGTGTAACTGCTGTGGGTGCGGTGCATAAAAGAAAAAGATACAGACTGTGCATGGTTGGTCGTTCTGGACGAAAAATGAATTAAACTGTAAGAAAGGGAAAATCACAGGACACGCAGTGTGAGATTGAAAATGTGCGCAGTGTGAGATAAAACTCAGAGAAGAGTAACATATGAGGAATAGACCTGAAGCAGAGAAGAATGGCAGAACAAGTTGAAGCAGAGCAGAATGACAGAACAAGTTGAAGCAGAGAAGAATGACAGAACAAGTTGAAGCAGAGCAGATTTGCAGAATAGACAAAGGAAGAGAAGAATTGCAGAATAGTTAGAAGAAGACCAGATTTACAAAACATAGAAGAAGTGGTAAGAATCGATTTATCTGTGTAGTTGGTTGTTTAATTATTCATTTATATTCCAGGGTGGTTGGGAGGTGCTAGGGAGGACTGTTGTCCTCAGAGGTTCAAGTGGGAGCTTGAACACAGGGAGTTGTAGCTTCCATCTGGTTGCAGCCAGAGAAACCACGGTGGAAAGGTGGTGCAAGGGAGAACAAGTGTTCTCTGTTATACAGGTTGGAGCCTGTGTAACTAGAAGTTGGTGCTTCCATCCAGTTGGTGTTGGAACATTAAGGGAGTTGGTGATTCCTTCTAGTGGGTGCTAGAGAAACCAGAGAGTTGGTGCTCTCAAACAGGTTGCATCTTGTAAAACAGAGGTAGCAACCTCACATTGAGTTGGTGCTCAATTAAAGATGATGTACAGAACTTAAAAGACTGCCTATCATTTCGAAGAAGAAGAGGTTTTCTCCCTTTATGGGTTTCCTCGTGAAAATCTGTCTCTGTGTATACCTTATGTGTGACTGATGCTCATTACTTTTATTGTCCATATGTTTTATAATGTTGATGATCACTTGAAGAAAGATTAAGAATGTATTAATAGACTTAAAATTGTTTAAGCACAATAACAACTGATTCACCCCCCCCTCTCAGTTGTCTTAGTAATTTCAACAAATAATGTACAACTAGCAATAACACCTTTGACTATGGTCACAACGGAAGAAACAAAACAAGAGGGAAACACAGTCGAACAACAAAATCCTGATAAGGATGTAAACTCCCCTCCCCCGTTCCCCGAAAGTTTGATGATAGAAAAACCAGCCGTGTATCCTAACTTTGACATCGTAGGGGAACTAAGGAATTTATATGTTATGATTCCACTCCTGTAGGCTCTACAAGACATCCCAAATTATGAAAAGACAATTAAGGAATTATGTGGGAAGAATCTTGTTAGGAAAGTTAAAAATTCATCATCAACTGTTCGTGTGGTAGGTGCCTTGTCTGATCTCATCCTAGGAAGACAAGAACTGGTCAAATATGCAGACCCATGGAATCCCATAGTAACAGTTCAGATAGAGGGATGTTCTTTTCCAAAAACACTAGTAGATTTGGGGGCAACCATTAATATTTTGACCATCAAAACTTGCAACATCTTGGGTTTCACTGCCTTTGAACCTACTCCAATTATGTTACAATTGGCTGACCGATCGGTGGTCAAACCAGTTGGTACATTACAGGATATAGCAATTTTAGTCGACTCTTGGGAGTATCCAGCCGATTTCCTCATCATCAACCCAAGAAGTGGACTCGATGGACATCCATTAATATTGGGGAGACCATGGCTCGCAACAACAAATGCCTACATAGGATGTCACACGGGAAACATGACCATCACTAGAGGAGGTGCCATAAAGAATCTCATCTTGTATCCTCCAGCTAAACCAAGCTTGTCCATTACGCATCAGCAACTGCCACCACCTAGATATCCAGAAAAAGATCTACGATCCCCTCTCACATTGGAAGAAACTCTGGGACTCAAGAACCAACTAGAAGATGATGTGATCAACAAATTCATTAATAACCCAACTATTGTAAGTAACCCAACATGCCAAATGATAAAGGCTGTGTTAGATAATGAGGCATAGGGAGATCCGCTGGAAAAATTGATGGAACAACAGATCCCCACTACCGCTGTTCATAACATCAAACCAGTTGAGATTTCACAAGGGAGGGTTTTGAATATTAATGCTAATCTAAACGAGAAACAAAAACGCAAATTGATTCAGATCCTTTCTAAGTATCAGGAGGCTTTTTCCTGGGAATATTTTTACATGAAGGGCATTGATCCGCAACTCTGTACACATCATATTTATATTGAGAAAGATGCCCAGCCCATCCGACAACCCCCAAAAATATTGAATCCTCACCTCTGGGACATCTTTAAAGAATAACTACAGAAACTGCTAGATGTAGATTTTATATATCCTATTTCAGACAGTCGATAGGTTTCCCCACTAGTGATCGTTCCCAAGAAAAATGGGAAATGGAGAATCTGTGTAGACTACAAAGAACTCAACAAGGCTACCCAGAAGGACCACTTCCCCCTACCTTTTATCGATCAGGTCCTTGATACTTTAGCATGGAATAAGTTTTTTTCCTTCCTAGATGGGTTCAGTGGCTATAATCAGATCTAGATTACCCCGGAAGATCAAGATAAAACTACATTTACATGTCCCTGGGGTACCTTTTTATATAAAGTGTTTCCCTTTGGACTATGTAATGATCCAACCACATTCCAGAGGGCCATTCTGAGCATATTTTCTGATTTGATTAATGAAGGGCTTGAAGTTTACATGGACGATTTCACCCCTTATGGCAATGATTTTGATCAAGCTCTAAGCAATCTGGAGAAGGTACTGGAATGATGCATTGCTACCAGATTATGTTTGAGTCATGAAAAATGTCATATGATGATGACTGAAGGTGTGGTATTAGGGCATTATATTTCTGCAGATGGAATCAAGGTAGACCCAACAAAAATTGAGGTAATCCTTAACCTACCTACACCACGTACACAAATTGAGGTACGCGGTTTTCTTGGCGCTTCAGGATACTATTGCAGATTCATGGAAAATTTTGCAAAGACTGCTTCACCTTTAAATGCTTTAACTGGTAATGCATAATTTCAATGGTCTGATAAGTGTACTGTGGCATTCACAGGACTTAAAAATCTGATCTCAACAACACCGGTGCTGAGAGGACCGAACCGGGAAATACCATTCCACATCTCTACAGATGCATCAGATATCGCCATAGGCGCTATCCTTGGACAGGAAGAAGACAAGAAACCTTATGCTATCTATTTTATTAGCAAAAATCTTACTTCCGCTGAATTGAATTATACAGTAACATAAACATAATTTTTAGTCGTTATACATGCTATTAAAAAATTTTGTCACTATATAACAGGCTATCCAATTATTCTGTATACAGATCATTTTGCTATTAGATATTTAGCTAATAAACCTATTACTAATGGATGGGTTACTCAATGGTTATTAATTTTGCAAGAATTTGACATCACCATCAAGGATTGACCTGGAAGAGAGAATCTTGTTGCAAACTTCCTGTCTCACATACCCAAAACAAATGATTCTTTGACAGTTGAAGACCACTTTCCAGATGAACATCTGTTCACTGTCACGACTAAACCACCTTGGTACGCTGATGTGGCAAATTATCTGGCAGTCGGGAAACTACCAGCACACCTATCATCAAGGGAAAGAAAACTGATCGTCCAACGCAGTGCACGATTCACCTGGATTGGTGGATATATTTTCCACAAAGGGGTTGATCTCCAGATCTGAATATGTGTACGAGATGATGAAATCTACGACATACTAAAGGCAGGTCATGACGAGCCTTGTGGCAGACATTTTACAGATCGCAGAACTGGACACAAGATTTTACAGATGGGCTATTATTGGCCCTCAATATTTAGATATGCAAAGAAATATGTCCAGACCCGTGACAACTGTCAACGGATGGGTCGACCAGGCCAAGCTGATGAAATGCCCCTGAAAGCACAAGTAGTTGTAGAATTGTTCGAGAGATGGGTGGTAGACTTCGTTGGCCCCTTCAACCCAAAGTCAAATTAGAAGGCCTATATCCTAGTTGCAACAGACTACATGACCAAATGGGTAGAGGCAAAAGCCTTATCAAATGCAACAGAGGAGGTAGTCATTAAGTTTCTTTTTAAATTATTTGTAAGCTACAGATTACCCAGGGAAGTAAGCACTGCTGGAGGGTCGCAGTTTGTAGCCCATAGAATCATGACCATCCTGGAAAATTATCACTTTAAACACATAGTTACTTCCCCATACCACCCACAGACAAATGGGCAAGTAGAAAGTACCAATAAAGTCTTGGAGGCAATTTTGACAAAAATAATCTCAACAAATAGTTAGAATTGGGCAACCGAGATTCCAAATTCCTTATGGGCTTATCATACAATGTGGCATAACACCACTGACTACTCTCCTTATCATTTAGTCTATGATAAAGAACCCATTTTTCCAATTAAGTTTGAGATCAAGACTCTAAGGATGGCCCAGGAGATTGGACTGGATCTTACATAAGCACATAAACAACGCATACAACAACTCAATGAGTTGGAAAAAGCACGCATGTCTACCTTGGAGCGCACAACTGTTATTCAACAACAGAGAGCTAACTAGCACGATAAACATATCAAGAATAAATCCTTCCAAAAGGGTGATTGGGCGCTTCTCTATGATTCAAGATTTCAGGATTTTCTTGGAAAATTACAGACAAGGTGGCTGGGACCATATGAAATTAATGAAGTTCATAATAATGGCACTGTCACTTTAGTTACCATCGATGGGTTTGGTTCTCCTTTTCTGGTAAATGGACATCGATTACGACTCTACCATCAGCAAAAAAATCCTTCTGCCAAGAAGTAAGTAAGGACCCTACTGTTCAGATTCTAGTTGGCTGGGAAGGTAACCCAACATCTTCAACTTCATAAATGATGATTTTTTATCAGCACTGTACATATTATATATAGATTTCTTTACAGATTTGAATGAGTTTTTGTTTTTTTTAGGAAAGTCACTTGAGAGAATAAGAATTAGAAAAGATGACTGTAATGAATATAATTAACACTCTTTTTTGTTCCTTGCTCCTATCTCACTTTGAAAAATATAAACTCTATTTTCACAGAATATGAATATGTCATGTTCCGCAGAAAAAATCAAGCAACTGTAATAAATGAATGAAACTGATAAACCATCCAGTACTTTGATTATTGAATAAACCTACCCATAAATATTGAATGAATTTAGTTGATGACTAATCAATTCTAGATTCACTAAAACATAAATGTCCGCGAGAGGTTTACAATCACTTAATTAGATGGTGAAAAATTTGGGTTGCTGTTCATTCAATTGAAATAACGATTGCTATTCCCTTTGCGTACAATTGTTTTTCATTCAAACGGAACAACTGTCGTTCCCTTCGCATGATTGTTGTTCCCTTTGCGTACAGTTACCATTCATTCGAATAGAACAACTACTATTACCTTCGCACGATTGCTGTTCCCTTCGCGAGTAGTATCGTCCATTCGAAATAACGATTGTTGTTCCTTCTGTCACACTGTTGTTCCTTTCATAATGCCCGTTGTTCCTTTTTCGATAGTGCTGTTCATTCGAAAGGAACAACTGCTATTCCCTTCATGATTTTTCTTATTGTTGTTCCTTCCTCAAAGCATGTCATTGTTATGTCAATCACTCCTTTGGGTATGACCTTCACTGATCCCTTTTTCATCAACACTAGTTCTGATTTGTCATTTTGTGTGGATCATTCAACATACATTAGTCAACTATTTTTGGATTAATTTCTCTGAATTATCTTAAAAATTGTTCACAACTCATTAACCACCATAATTCGTTTTCTTTCCCCTATATATCTACATATACTTGAATGATAATTGCTTTCATATCTTAATAAGGAATATTAAACACATTATTACTTATCATTCTTACACTTCTTACACCATCCCTCACTCTTATGGAGTATATGATCCTCCCTTGATAAAGCCCTTAAAAAAAATAAAAATAAAAAATAAAATAAAAATATAGTTTTTAACAAAGTAATAAACTTCTCCCATAAAGGATAGGTGGTCTCATCACGAGCCAACCTACCACGATCATCAGATAATAACATAAGTGACATTCCCACTATGGCTACCATAATAGGGCAATGGCCTTTGGCATTTTTTTTCGTCAAAGGACAAGAGGTCTCATCACGAGCCGAGTTGTTCACTTAGGTTACGATCTAGTGAGTGTCATTATCATCATCTGGCCACCAAACTAGGATAATGGTATTCTTGGGAAAAGACAATTCAAACTATTTATTAAGGATATAGGCTCATTTATGGGTTAAAAGGAAACCCTGTTGAGGCTATGGACGCCTGCTGGCAGCAGTGGCTCTGCCTGTGGTATTGAAGTTTATCTTATATATGCCAAGTTTTAGTGTTTTCGTAGATTTTGTTTTCTAAACAACGAGGCTATCATTTAGGTTATATCCAATAAACAAGGGAAAGTAACAATGTTATGATATGTGGAACATTTTAAAACACATGAACAAATTTAAAATCATTCAGAATCCTTTTCCTCAAAGAGTTTCTAACATATTTATGAAAATTCGAATTTCCCACACAAAGTGATGATTATCATAAGTACCGTTAAAGTGATTTTTGAAAAGTTATTAATGATTGTCTTTACAGCGGCGACGACGGCATAGTAATCACACCTCGCAGGAACTACCCGCCATTATTACACTTGTACATTTTGACGGTCGAGGTCAACCTTTCCATTTATGGGGGGCAGATGCTCGACACAATTACCGATAGATTATAATGAGTGCAGTAAATGAGAAAAATTCACAATTTTTATACACAATACCGCTCGATGTTTTCTATTTTCTGTTTCAAAAGCTGGTTGAGTGAAGCTGCAACAAGGAACGATCGTCGTCCTCACTTTCTCACAGAAAATATGGGTGGCCGAAGTGTGCACCGGGAACCAACATTATTATAGGTAACTGAGCAAGCAAGAGCAATCTTACACCGGCTAGGATGGACATAGTACTTCAACCGGTTTCAAGGATATGACACAAACATCACGATCAAATTCTTCCAGAGCTTTCAGGGAGGGGTCTCCATGGTTTGAGATATACGAATTCCAATCACGGAGGAAATCGTAGCATAGGTTACAAGCTTCCCTAACACAGACATTCAATGGACTGGAAAATATACAACGCTCAAAGAAGTTGTAGAATCTTTCGCAGATCCTGGAGAGGAACTTGACAAAAGGGGAAAGGGACTTAACCCCAACGCTCTCAACGAGCCATGGAAATAATCGACAGGTGTAATAAAAAGGTATATCACCTGCGACGGAAGGTATGATGTGATCTTCCCACGCCACCTCAAACTGTTAGCAGCTCTCAAACAACGGTTAGTAATCAATTTACCATTTTTTCTAAATTCCATGTTACATGAGGTTGCTATAAGAACACAGAAGGCCAATGATCCTGTTACGATCATTAGCCACCATGGATTAGTGAAACTATTAGTAAATAAGGCCCCGAGTCAAACTCAAATAACCTGGGGTGATCTTATCAAGGCCAATAGGCCTCTACAACTGGAACAACCTAAATTGCATCATGAAAACCCACCACAGGGAATTGAGATAGCACAGGAAGGGGCATACATCGCCCAAGTGGACGTTCCATTACCTCAACCACAAATTGAGACAACACAGGGAGATGCCATCCAAAGAGAAGTTCCATCACCGCAGCCTAAAATCCTGGCAGAACCCATCCAATTGACAAAGACTCAGATCTCACAGGCAGAGGCATCAACGAAAAAGAGGAAAAGGACAATTGTTGTCCCTAAAACCCTCACTGAGAATAAAAGAAGAAGCAAAAGAATAGCACAGCTTGGAGAAACCCAGGAAATTTTACAGACAGAGCAGCCCCCACAAGGAAATATTCAGGAAATTGAACAGACGGAACAAACCCCACAAGGAAATATTCAGGAAAATACCCAGCCATCACTGGAACACCTTACTAAGCAGTTTTTTAAAAATTACAAAATAGAAATGGCCCAAGTATTAGGGAACTTAGGGACCTCAATTGATAAAGACACAAACATGCCCGAAGGACACTCAGTACCCATTTCTTCTTCAAACCCTGCTGAGGACCTCCCTAATATAGAAATGCCATTTCTAGAAAATACAACATAGGAAGAACCTCATACTGAGGTAAATAGCCCTGTAATGCAGACATAGCACATCAAAGAAACATAGGAGAAATTATTGACTGATCCAGGTAAGGAAAACCCTGACATTTCACAAAAACAGAAAACAGGCAAAAGCCACAGCAGAATCATAAGGTTAAAAAAGGAAAACAAGTTGCTGAGAAAAAGGGTTAAAAGGATTAAAGTATTAAAGTAGAAAGTTGGAAAACTCAAGGAAATAATTAAAGAATTGAGAAAAAAATTGGAGCTTGCTAACAAGGCCTATGAAAGAAAGAAGATGAAAAGGCCTGGAACCCAGGGAAGGAACCCACTTCCTAGGAGAACAATACATACAATTTCTATAGGGACACAGACAAAGTTACCTATCCCTGAAGAGACAACAGAGATGGAACTTTAGACTAACATTGTAGCAATAGAGGAAGCAACAGTTAAAAATGAAGAAGGGATTCATGACCAATTGGAAATCCCAGAAGAAGAAGTTGCTCAACCTAAGGAAGTGATACCCACAAATTTCCCTACGCCTATGGAGACCACTGATGCAAAAATACAGACAGATGTCCCAACAATGGAAGAAGCAGCCTGCCAAACTAAGGAAATGTTCCAGTCTCATGAACAAAATGCCATCATTGCTAGATTGGAAACAAAGTTGGTGCATACAAAAAAGACCTTAACACAATGCATAAGTGAGATGCTCACGATGGAAGAATACCAAAAATTTGTTAAACAACTTAAGACCCTTTCAACAACAAAAAATGAAACGTTTGTTGAGCTCACTAAAGCCCAGGGGAAGGTGAAGAAGGTACAAAACCAATTAGATAAAGTCTTGGAACAAATCAAAGAGATTTGTGATGTCTACACTGATGCAATAGATTACAGGGATCCTGCCACCAATTATACATTGTTTTTATTAGAATGATATTTGTTGCTGAAGGTGAAGGCTATTAGAGCAGGTAAGCCAATTAAATTCACCACTGTCTCCGAGTTTATGTCATGTTTTAGAGAGCAGGAAGAGAAAGTAAAGTACTTTCTATGTGAGTTATACTTCCATAACTTCATCTTGGAAGATAACAGGAAGGATAAACCTGGCCCTTTTATTAGGGTCATTCAATTCCAAGCATTTTTGTCCTTCACCAAAAATCAAGTCAGATGGGCAAAAGCACATAAGAAATTTCTAAAAAGGGAGACTAGGTTAGATCTCTGGATTAGAGGGGAACCAAAATCCTTCCTAGCCATTATGCGGCACAAGACATTTATGAAAAGGGGAGGTGTGGTAGACTCCTTAACCCCTATCCACCAACATGTAATATGATCAAGATTGCATTATTTTAGGGAACTTAAAGAAGAAGCTCTTGTTGCCTCCAAATTAAGATGGGATGAATCCCCAAGTTAAGTCAAGAGTAGGGAGCCCTTTGGTTTTAAGAACTTTTTTGCAACCACCTTTAGAGTGGAAAGGTATGCTAGAATGATCCTGGAAGAAGGACCTGCCTGGATTGGGTGCAAATACAGTCCCCCTATCATTTGGTTTCCCCCAAAAAGTTATCATAAAGATTATCAAATTAATAGGAAGAGGGAAGAAACTGCTTTTGGAGAGCTCAAACGCAAGAATGGGTTTAGGGAACCTGGTGAATCAACCTTTCCTCCTTACAACATCACTGCTTTACATGTAAGATCTCAGCTTGCATGAGGACATGCAAGAAGGTAAGATGGGGGGTATGTTGGGTTGTGAAAAAGGTACACATATCCTCCTTATTCTCATGGTTTATGATATAATCTTAATTGATTTCTTTGTTAATTAGGAATAATTAGGATAAGAAATGATTAAAATGTCTTTTAGAAATATTATTGAGTAATGATAGATAAATTCTGATATTCGGTTGGAATTGTTTGATTTTAACGCAGGAATGAATAAATATTGTCAAACCCAAGATAGTTAAGGAGATTTTGAGGAGATGAAGACTCTTGAAGGTTGAAGACATTAGGCGCAAAGAAGTTTGGAGAAAGATTGATTCCATATTTTGTAAACTTTATAAATAGTAAAAGAGATCCTGAGGATCTCTCGATCCTCAGGATAGCTTAATTTACCCATATTATTGTAATATATAGAGGGTAATGAATCCTGGAAAGGATCAACAAAAAATTATTATCTCAAAACATTCAGAATTCGGAATTGCTCTGCGCAAGCAGTTTTTGTAGATGTTGCACCAATTATGGAGTTAATAGAAGCTTTGAGCGTTTTCATCATTTTTGCATACTGAGTTTCTAGCAGCAGTGCTTCTGAGGACCAAGGGCCCAATCTGAAGGAGTTACTGTCTCAATATGTAATTGTATCAATTTGATTTTTGTTTTGTGATTTAAATCTCTTTCATAATAGTTAAGATAAATGCATGAATGTGTTAATGATTTTATGTTGTTTGCTATAATAAATAGGTGTTTCATTTGAATGATATCGATTGTTGTTCCAGTTTCCATCGCTATAGTTTACTGCTTGACAGTTCCTCTCATTATCATACGCGTTGTTCCTTTCTCTTAAATTAACATTTGTTGTTCCTTTCACTTAAATTAGCATTTGTTGTTCCTTTCGGTTAGATTACAATCATTTTTCCTTTTGGTTAAGTATAGTCATTGTTCCTTTTCATAGATATAGTAATTCACTATTTCTTTTCACAGGTTAGATAATCACCAATAGACCAGTTTATCACGATTTCCATAGATTTAATTAATGTTTCTTAATTAGATCAATTCAAAAATTTAATTTATGCCTTTGAATTCACAACATGTTGTAGATTAGATTTAAATTATGTTAAGGTATTAGTTTTAGAATTTTAATGGATGTGTGAGGAACTTGATTGTTGATAAACTTAGATTTGCTTTAACTACGTGATTTTAGCCTCTACAACTATCTGCATAGACTTTGCTGACATTCTTGAGATAAAAAGATGAATCCTCGGGTTGATAAATTAATGTTAACTAAGGCTGTTTTTAGGACATCTTTAGAGCCCAACAATCTCTTCGGTGGGTGTGGGGGTATGCCGTGGTTCCTTTGGTGATCAGGGTGGTGTCCCTTCATCCGGTGTCAAGATATTAAAAAATATCTTCTCACAACGAATACCATTATGAATTGGGGTGGTAGACCTCTAGTTGTAGACATGGATGATTTTAGGGGCTAAATTTCGCTCATAGGCTAATTTTCCTTGGTTTTTCCAAAAACATTATTTGCTATTCTAAAAATGATTCGCCCAAATTTTATAGGATAGAATTATTTTACCTTAAAAATCACCAAAAAATTATATAAACTATATAAAATCCTTCGAAATTTGAATATTTTAAAAAAAATATCGCAAACATTTTATAGTTTGAATATGAAGGATTAATAAGATTCACCAAGGTTTCTACATTTTAAAATAAATTTCCATCCTTAAAATCATCCCTAGTTGTAGATACAAATCCAATGCACCAGGTCACATTTCCCTCCGTCCATTTGAGGAAAGAGCCTCTCTCAAACGCTACCTAGGAAAGAATTCGAGTAGAAAAAATGGAAAGTAGGAGGTCAGGTGAAACACGATGGTGTCAAGAGCTCCAGGATGAATAACACGAGTTTTTGGTTAATTTGGTTAATTCATTACAACTCATCTTGCATAATGCTTCAGTTCATTGGCAAACAACAATGGACTTTCTGATTTATCAAAGACAGGGAATTCAACAACTAAGGGATGAAGTGGATGCTATCCGCAACGAGGTTATTGATCTTCGCTCCAGGCTTGTCTCTCCAGATCGACCATATCCAAGTCACGATGTCTCATATGCAACCTCATCTCTAACTCCTCCGAGGTGGATTCCAGACCTCAATTCACTACTAGACTCTCCATAAGAAGCTCAGGATGAAACTCCTTTAGAAAATGCTTAACCAATATGCTCTATTTTTGTATTTTGATTCATGGTATCTTTTATAGATGGTATATTAGGCTATGTAGCATTTGTAAGCCACTTTCATAGATAATAGTTTGGGAAATTCCAGATAGGGATACTTTTCAGCCTGATTTTGAAACTTACAGGCCTATTTTGACTCTGTAATGACTCTCTCTCTCCGTGGCTAGGCCATAGTTGTTTTGAATAAAAAATTTATTAGTTTTATTAAAAAAAAAAACATAATACCGTAGAACACAAATTGGCTAAAATTGTGGTAGCTTATCTCTGAAGAGAAAGAGATGCCGACTAGGCTCATTCACAATAAAAATTACATCACACTCCTTTGCAAGCTCAAAGGACCTGCTTACCTTGATTATACATGAGAGAGTGAGAGGAGAATAATTCCCATGATGCATGTGGGATAAATTGGTCTAAGTTTACAAAATTCCATAGGCATGTAGAACACTAGGACTTCTCAATAGGTCACCCATCCCAGTACTACTCTAGACCAAGCACGCTTAACTACAAATTTTTGATGGGATCCACTACATTAACGTTGTATTCCTGTACATAATACCATTAGGCAATCGTTACATGATGGATGTAATTAACATATGGAGATTACATTACATTACATTCCCCATCAAAAGGGTGAATATCATGGTTTATCAAAATTACATGCTTGAAAACATTGATTCAGTGGAAAATGTGGATGGCCATTGAGATCCACTTGGATCAAGAAGGGAGGAATTTACCTTTAACATGTGGGAATCCACTAGCGACTTCTATAAGGGAGGACCTACTAGATATGAATTCTATACTTATAGAAGGAGCACATGCCATTTCTCACAATCTACACATTGGCGAGATGATGAGAAGAAGCACATATCCATTCTCACACTTTAAGAATGGGGGAAATGAGGTTAAAATAGAAGAATAAAACTATCATAGACATAGATTGATACAAACTAAAGGTTAAAATGGCCTTGGAATTAAGAGTTCTATTTGAATACACAAGTATATGAGGCTTCTAAATCAAATATTTTGTATTGAAAACAAAAATAGCAAAGTGTAAGTGAGGTAGGTATATTTTACAATATAATCAATAATGAAATGTGTTTAGTTTCCTCCCTAACAATGAGCCACTTATTGACATACAAAATGTTCTTGATGAACAATGTTTTTAGTGTGAGTGTGAACAAGCTTATACTTGAGTTTTAATATGACATGCTTATATACTATAAACCAAAAGAATACGAGGAACATTATTTGATAGATCTTGAGTAGGAGTATTATTGTCTAGGAATCAAAATTGAAGACTAACTAGAATCCCAACAAGGAAAAGAGTAAGAAGAATCTTCACATACTTGTCATCATGGACAAGAACACCCCATTCTTGGTCATGTTAAGGCATTATTTGAGTTAGACTTACAAAATCCAACGAAAACAAGATTAAGAAACAAATAGAAACACAACCAAAATTGTTTATATTTCCTTCAATCTTGCATTAAAATCTAGATTTATATCTATTTGTACTTTTGTGTAGACTAATTGTATCATACATTACAAGGCTACAATATTTCCAGAAGAAGAGACAATATAAGTTAGCATATAAGTTTTCCAAAAAATCCATTAGAGGCTTCTTGTATAGTTTTATCCAACCTATAATGGAAGTCACACAGATTGATTACCATTTGATTTGATATACACATATAAAAAAAAGAAAAGAAAATATAACAACTCAATGAAAACTTAATTATAAACTATTTAAGGGATTGATCTCATTAATTGGTTGATGATGTGGCAATTATGTTACTATCTTGAGCTTCTCTTGGCTTTGGGAATGATGGTGGAAATTGCTAGGATTTGCATCACAAAATTCCAAATAATACCTAAAAGCAAATATGATGGTGGTGATTATGAAAAGGCATTGTCATTGACTACATAAAGCATCATAGAAAACATACCTCCTATCTGTATGGAACATAAATTATTTTTGAATACAAAAATCAAATGATTATCGCATAATACATATCCTTATCTAGTTGGGACAATCGGTGCTATCGTAATATCAACAACAAAAATAGACATGAAATACTTCTTGGAAATCAAATATGAAAACACCAATTGATGCAAGAGGTGTTATCCCTCCTTTTCGTTAGAGTAAATTCACAACATAATTCCAAGATTTCTACTACATAATAGAACCGCATAAAATCACAAGATTCAATGCTACAACTACTGAAGTTGCACATCCACCACTGTTTTCTCTTCTGTAGTACAATTAATTGGACACCACAGAACACAAATCTTCATGAACCCATCTAGTCCATATTTTCCAATCTACAACATGAGAGTTGCAACTTGTACAATGCTTTCTACAACAATTATATATAATCGACAACACCTCTATGCTCTTTCATGGAAACATTTCCCTACAATTTATTCCTCTCAATCTTGCAATCAATAATTAGCCTATAAACCAAGAAAACTATCCTCTCTTATATGTAGGCTTCTCACATCTCATGAATCTATATTACGTAGATCCTCTTTTGTGCTTTGACAATATCTGTGCTTATACTTATAATCAAATAATAAATCTCATCCTCACAACATCATATTAAACCATTCAACCATACCCACTTGTAGAGAATCATAAGTCCAAAGCACATCTTCCCATAGACCCGTCTACATGAATAAATCACAATAGAGCTATTCTCCACAGGAATAGACATCATTCATATTACTTAATCATCCCAACAACAGAAATGTAATTTACATCCATACATACAAAATACCACAATAATATAATATTATACAAGCTCATCCACACATATGCATGAGGATTTAATCTGGAAACTTGAATTCTTTTATTAATTTGTGTAGAGAACAATTTACAGTGGCTCCATGGCCACATATCATCTTACAAAGTGCGTTGGATTGCTAGGCAAAGGCCATTGCAACCTCAACTACTACCTTGTATCTCTTCTCTCTTCTTCTTCGAGCCTCTTATATTCTCTCCACTAGCTCTTTTTCTTTCCTTCTTGATGCTATATTTATTTATCTTCAAGAAATTGTTCACCTTTAGCTCCCAAATGGTCTTCTCATGCCCTTTCATTTTCAACTTCTTCCTTTTTATTTCTAACTTGAGATTCGTCCTCTTCTTTTGTAGTGATTTCACCTTCTCCTGAGCTGTTTTTATGAAGCATATGGTCAATCTCCCCTTGGCTTCCTCATCTCCTCCCACACACTTATATTTTATCCATTTTTCACCAACACGTCAATCCTATAACAACACATCCATTCTAAAACAATGCACCAATCCTATAGCAACACATCCATTCTATCATGCTACCACAATTTGCAACATTATCACATTTTGTAGCAACATTGTCACAATCTGCAACCTATCATGTTATGCAAAAACATTGTCACTTCCATAGTAGAACTTTCACATTTTCTATCCTGTCATGTTATGCAACAACAGTGTCACTACTACAACAACACTGACACGTTATCTAGCCTATCATGTTCTGCAACAACATTGTCATGTTCTGTGGTCTTTCATGTACTACAACAACACTTTCACATTCTGTAGTCTTTCATGTACTACAACAACAAATTTTGGTTATGTAGAAGTCTTCACATTGATATCCTCAAAATGTGTAATATCCCCAGTTTTAATCCCCACAATTTATAATGTAATGGTAAAAATATTAATTAGGATGGTGAGTCAATATGGTTGAGTGGGATATCCCATATGAATTAATATGGCCAAGGGACGAGATATGTAAAATGTACATTAAAATAATTAATGAAGACAAATCGTTGGCTACAGTACGAGCATGATGGAAATGATGGGGGGGGGGGTTATGATTCCACAATAGAAGGGGGCTAAAAAGGGGTCCAAGGGGTTACCCATTTTCAATAATTCAACCAATTCATATTAAAGTTTATTCCCTTAGAAATATCAAAAGATATATTAAAGTGATGTAAGAGTGGTAGGTGGGAAAGGTCAACTCACCAATTTATGACAGCATGGGCTAAGTACAACCACTTTTTGGGTAATTTGCGAGTCTATCTTGCATGAGAAGAAAATGAAATTTGAGTTCATTCTTGGGGATTTTTTTCATGTTAGTTTTTTAGAGAGCAAGAGGAGGGCTGATCGTTGGAAAAAGAGCACTAGCCAGATTATGCTTGAGGAAAACCATTCTTGGGTTGAGTTTTATGATGAAAATGAGGTTGTTGGCCTGTAATGAAGGTTGCATGCTTGTAAGTGACATTTTCGACTGAGGAAATGGCTCAAGAGCCTTGAGAAGGCTATAGTGAGCACCCTTGGAGATGATGATAGTTCCTGGAGTCCCTTGTTGTGATACTCCTAGTCAACCGAGTGCACTGGAGCCCTAGAGGGAAGTGGGAAGGCCCGAGGAACTACATGGAAGAGAAAGGAAATCCATTTTCTTGGGTTGTGTGTGTTGAGGGGAAGAGGTCAGCTAGAGGATTGGAACTACTATTGGAGTAGAATCTGGGTGTTAGGATGCTAAATGTGGAGAGTGGAAAGCCAAGAGGGTCATACCTCCTTATAGAATCATAGCCTTAGCTTGAGGATGGCTTGCTATTGAGATTTGGAACAACAAGCCTATGGTTGGGAGGATCATCCCCTGTATGCATCCAGTCAGTTTATAAATTTAATGATAGGTTTTCTATTGTGTTTTAAATGTTAATTTTGTTGTGTGTACTTTTAATTCTGAATGATGCTTCTATGTGCTTGAATGTTTTCATTCTAGTTTTAAATATGTTGTTATTTGCATGGATAAATTAGCATGTGTGTTTGTTGGAATTTTTATGTGTATGAGATTTTTTTGTTTTTGTTTTTTCTAGTTTGGGTTCTTTACATAATGACTTCGATGTTACTACATTAAACCCCTTAGTTTATTAAGAAAGCCTTCCCTCATGCTTATGAGGTAAACTATTCAAATCTCTAGGCGCCTAATGCAACTTTTATCTCTGTTGCCTTCACCAAATCTATATTCTCCATTGTTGTACATTCAACTCTGCAAGGAATGCAAGGTATCTTATTCTCTCTTCATATTATTTCTTCAACTCATTATTTTTATCTTCATGTCCATCACTGCATATCTATTTGCAACAACAACAAAATACTCTTATGATGGAAATATGGAATTTCCATCTCATTTATACTGCAACTCACCTTCTCGTATTGGTACCATATTTGTTTCTCTTTCTCCATCACCACAAGCACTAGTAGGTTCTCCTCAACCATGTCTCACTTATGCAACTCGATTTGAGTCACATCCCATCCAAGAAATTCTATTGCCCTTTTTCATGTAGTGTACAAAGTGTCTTCGGTGCAACCATCCATTCATGCCCAAAGCTGCTCAACATAGAGTCACTTGCTCACATGTTACACCTCCCTTAACTCAATCCACAAACACATGAATATTGCCTCAGTCGGTGATTCTGTCAGCGTATTCAATTTTTTCACAAATTAAAATTATTAGAGACATACCTTCAATAACCTTCCTCTTCTTGCAACATCATCACACTTGGTTCTCAACACATTCTCATTCAACAACCTTTAATCCTTGTAACATTATTTTTCACCATGTATTATTCCTCTAACATATTTCTAATCTTCTCTCTTTCTCTGTCAACAACATCTTCATCATCTTCCTCTTTCTTCAGGACTGTAAGTTCATCCATCTTCAACTCAACAGATTCACTCATACTTCCTCCCATATCACTTATCTTCATGACATCATATTATACTCGGGCGTTCTCTTAATACATATTCATCATCTACAATCTCTATGATTTACAATTGATGTAATCTCTACAAATTCCTTTTCTTTCACAACATATTTCTATTGCATCTTCTTTGAATGATATTCATATCTCTTTATCAACCAAGTACATTCACATTTTCTTCATGACATCATATTATACTCGGGCGTTCTCTTAATACATATTCATCATCTACAATCTCTATGATTTACAATTGATGTAATCTCTACAAATTCCTTTTCTTGCACAACATATTTCTATTGCATCTTCTTTGAATGATATTCATATCTCTTTATCAACCAAGTACATTCACATTTTCTTTCATCTGTAGCTGGAAATTTCCTACTTCTTGCAAACAAGAAAATAACAAATTAAGGGAAAACAAAGAATTCCATCTTTTCTCCCTCCTTTTATTTGCTATGTTCGGCACACACTACATGTGCCTCTATTTTCAACTACTATAATTTTCTCTATCTCTTCTCATTCTCATTTCCTTTGGATTCAATTCCACTCTTAATCTCTAGCCACCATCTAACAACAATGCATTTCCACTATCACACTGCTACCAACATGTTCCTTAAAACCTGTGAGCCTAGTCTCCAATCCAAGAAACCTTATGACTACATTTTCTCTTGTAGCCTAATATCATGGTCAAGAATCCCACTCACCCATTACACCTTCAACATGTCCCTCATGTAGCCAACATTCATGTGACAGATTCAAACCACACACTCCAGGCTCATTTCAATTGATTATGATTTAATACCAAGATAACAATCATGGATAACCACCACCACAATTGCCATCTTGTTCGATCATGAATTTATCTCACGACACACACTACCTCTATTTCTAGTAACAAATTATCTCAAAGAATATCTTCTTTCTAAGAAGTAACCTTTTGGACTTTCTTTACTTCATTCGACCTTATGTTCTTGGCTATCTTCTTCTTCGTGTAGCTTCAACCTTTTCCATTTAGCAACTTCACTCTTTTTCTATGACATTTGGTCCTTTATCTTGTGCATCTTCTTTGATTTATCCTCTGCAATTTTGATTCTAAATCTTCTATGGCTCCATCATCTCCAATTATTCTACTATGTGATTCTTCCAATGCTTGGTTCCTCACAACTCCTCGACCTGCTCCTCTTCACGAAAAAATTCTCCAACGTTGTCTTGTAGTATTCAATCAAACTAACATCTACAAGCCTTACTTCCGAGATTTGTTTCTCACAACTTATCTTCTACAACCACGTTTTATACAGGAACACTATAAGGAAACTAATCCTCAGGAGCGTAACTAGTTTTGATACCACTTGATGCAAGAGGTGTTACCCCTCCTTCCTATTAGACAAATTCATAGTGGAATTCCTTCTCCTACATGAAAATAGGAATGCCAACTCTCCAAGAATGCTAGTACATAATAGAACCACACAAAACCACATGATTCAATGCTACAACTACTGAAGTTGCACATCCACCACTATTTTCTCTTCTGCAGCACAAGTAACCAGATGCCACAAAACACAAGTCTACACTAACCTATCTACTCTATATTTTCCAATTTGCAACATGAGAGTTGCAACCTATACAATGAATTCTACAACAATTATATATATTCGACAACACCTCTATGAACTTTCATGGAGGAGTTTCCCTACAAGTTATGCCTCTCAATCTTGCAATCAATAGTTACCATATAAACCAAGAAAATTTTCCTTTCTCATACTAAGGCTTCTCACATCTCATGAATCTATATTATGCATACCCTCTTTTGTGCTCACCAATCTCTGCCCCTATACTTATAATCAAACAAGAACTCTCATCCTCACGACATCATACACTAGAATATCAACATCAATGTATCTACAATAACACAAATAGGATAGCATTACATAATATATTAAACCATTCAGTCATTCCCACCTACAAAGAATCATAAGTCCAAAGGATGGTCTTACCATAAACCCCTCTGCATGACACAATCATAGTAGAACTATTCTCTATAGGAATAGAAATAATTCACATGTCCTTAATCAGCCCAACAATAGAAATGTAATTTACATCCATACATAAAAATTAACACAACAATATAATATCACTCAGACTCATTCACACATATGCACAAGGATTTAATCTGAAAATATGAATTCTTTTATTAATTTGTGTAGAGAATAATTATAGTGGCTCCATGGTTGCATATAAGTTTACAAAGTGCATTGGATTGCCAGGCCAAAGGCCATGGAAACCTCAACCACTGCCTTGTATCTCTCCTCTCTTCTTCTTCGAGCCTCTTCTATTCTCTCTACCAACTCGTCTTCTTTCCTTTTTGATGCTGCATTTATTTATCTTCAAGAAGCTATTCACCTTCAACTCCCAAATGGTCTCCTCATGCCCTTTCATTTTCAACTTCTTCCTTTTCATTTCCATCTTGAGGTTCGTCCTCTTCTTTTGTAGCGATTCACCTTCTCCTAAGCTATTTTTATGAAGCCCATGGCCAATCTCCCCTTGACTTTCTCATCTCCTCCCATGCATTTATATTTTATCCATTCTTAAAAAACATGCCAATCCTATAGCAACACGTCCATTATACAACAATGCATCAATCATGTGGCAACACATCCATTCTATTGCACTTCCACAATATGCAACATATCACATTCTGCAACAACATTGTCACGTTCTATAAAAAGACTTTCACAATTTGTAGAATGTCATGTTCTACAACAACACTATCACTTACACATCAACACTGTTATGTTTTGCAACCTATCATGTTCTGCAACAACACTGCCATGTTTTGCAGCCTTTCATGTTCTGCAATAACATTGTCACTTCTATAGCAACATTGTCATGTTCTACAACCCGTCATGTTCTGCAACAACTATTTTTGGTTCATAGAAATCTTCTCATTGACATCCTCAAAATGACTTCAATGCTCCTACATCACCAATGATGTGAAAGTAATAATAAGGCCACATCCAATGATATGTTTCGAATACTGTCTTTTAATTTTTTTCTTTGATATGTTCCAAATAGATAGTCTTAAAATGTTTCTTATGTAATAGGTACAACTCCACTAGACACTTTTTTCGATTTATATCTCAATTGAAAAATAATTACAAACAAACCAATTACCAAAGATATTGTTAAATAATATTGTAAAAAAAAAAAAACTTTTTTTTCTGGACTTCACAATCAACATTGATATGCTCATTGAAAGAGGAAAAAAGGGCAAAATGATTGAAAAAAATGATCACTTCAACCTCAACACTACGCATTGTAAACAACAATATACATAAACATCCACAATTATATATATATATATTGCTTTGTAGTACTAAAATTCATTTTTCTATATCAATTTTGCGACAAATAAAAGAAACACTCATAGTGACAAGTACATACACAAATCCTTTTCAACCTGCATGTGCAAAATGCAATTATCCAATAATACAAGAAACTCCAATAATACAAGAAACTATGGTTTGCTGTATCAAATGTCAAAAATGAGGTCCATTCATCTACTTGAACCGTTTGAATTGTAGCATACACACTACACATAACACTTCTAGGAGTTGCATTATTAAAGAGAAGCAATTAGAAAAAATATAGCCCATTTAAAAAAAAGTTTCGTATAATGTATTTTAAAGATAAAATCAACCACCATTGATTTTTTAACTAATTTCCATGTGTTATACACATTTACATTGGATACACACAACATAATTGTGCAAATAGGATAAAATATTACAAGATAAAATACCAAAATAGTGAACTACAAAACTTTCTCCATATCTATGTAATTACCACCCGTTTCCTTGTCTTCTTATGTAATTGTTTTCATAAACAAGGTTTTATATGCTGCACAAGCAAGGATTTTTATTATTCTTATATGAAAAGAAGATTTAGATTTGTTCGATAATGTTGGTTCACCAATTTTTAAAATATGTTTTCTGTTGCAATGACAAAACTGTCCTCTATTAATATTTTCAATAAGAATATGTGGAGGCTTCTTCCTCTTTGCATTTCTATTTAATGCATTGTCTTTTTTTTTATTTATGTTCACATTTATACTATACTTATATATATATATATATAATATATTTTTTAAATTGTTTGCTAGTTAATTAAAATTAGAAATTTCATAAAACAAAAATTCTATAGTTTTAACTTTATAACTTTATTTTTATATTCTTCCTTGTATTGTTATTCACATCTTTTCAAAGTTTATAAAATTTTAGAACACTTGTCAACATTCATGGAAAACTAGTTGGTTAGACCGTATCGGTGAAAATTTAACACTGAAACTCGCAATAAAACAGTAATTTAAATACTCATAAAGTGTTTATTTAAATCAAACAAAATCTCTGCAAGATAATTTCAAATCCAAACTTATTGTCTCTTCTCACCATGCAATTATGGACTGATTGAATGCTTCTTATAATTGTTTCCTGCAGAAAACAACATAAACAATGACGTTTAAAAAAAATGGTTTTTGTATCTCTCGGCTGCCTGCAGAAAACAACATGAACAATGACGTCTAAAAAAAATTGGTTTTGGTATCTCTTGGCAATGACGTGTTGAGTTGGAAACGTATTTTCTTTGCCACATTTTGGTCATTTTGGTAGGGACTTGTTGCTCCGCAATCCTGCTTGTTTGGCTTAATTTATTTAGAAAAAATTAAGACAATGACTAGTTTCTATGCAACTTATCTTTATTTTGAGATATTTTGTGGTTCATTTCATGGAAAATTTCTTAAGGTAAAAGATATACAATTGGTAAGTACAATGCATGGTTGAAGCAGTGCTTTCATGGAATTACTACAAAGCTATTTAAAATTCACCCTTTCGCCTCTTGAAAAGTTTCAACAAATACAAACATTTAATGAATTTAATGATATTTTTTTTTAACATTTTTTTTCAATTTGATAGTATTTCACTATTGTTTTTTGCTAGTGTGTTTTTTTACTTGCGGGACTAGCCCATGGTTTAAGAAACTGTGATTGGTGGGTATTTAAGTTCTCAAAATCACTCGAGGATCAAAGACCACATAAACCCTTAACATGGCTGGATTTTTTTGGGTGTCTCCTCCTAACTACTGCGAGTTTCAAACCTTGGCCACCTTACAAAATGAAACCTTCGAAAGTCAATCATGCTAGCAAGATTTAACCATATATCATCATTGATTGAAATTAAATTCACATTAAAAAAATTAATGATGTTTATGTCTATTAGTTAGTGCCAAATAAAAAAGTATACTTTTCATTTGCAAGTCAAATTATTTTTGACTTTGCATTAGTTCATATTTATGTTATAAATTTTTATAAAACTTTCTGATGTTTTCAAAAACCAATTTATTAAATTGTTTTTTTTTTTAAATAAAAAAATAAATTTCAAAAGTTTTAAATTTAACTCATTCCATTTTGTGACTGGTTATAGAGATTATTGGCGAAATATAAATCCCTGAAAAAGTGACTTTATTTTTAAACATAAAAAATAAATTTTAAAGACATTTAATATGGAATTTTTTAATACTATCATGTGGCAACCTTCACATTTCATTGTTTACTTTTATTTATTTAAAAAAATAAAATTAATTTCATTTTTTTATGATGTTTTAATTTTGACGTAATTAATATTTTAATATTATATAAACCATCTGATTGATAAATTCTATAAACAAAATATTCTGTTTTTATGATTTCTCATTTGATTTATCAATTTCTAGATTCAATTTAGAGTTTATTTATTTTCTCAATTTTTATATTTCATATAAACTAACCACTTTATAACATATTTAAAAAAATTAACCTAATGTGTTTTCACATCATGTTTCTTTAACTTTATTTAATATGAAAAAATCCTAAATTCCCCAAAAAATAAAAAATGAATATATAAAGATTGACTTATTTTAACATTATTTTCCTTTAAATTTTGAAGAGAAACATATAAAAAAATATAAAAGATAAGGCTTACTCCAAATTTAAACTCTATCCAACGTGAACTTATGACTTTAACAATGTCCGCATAAGCTTGAAATGTTGCCACGTGTTGCATCATAAATTATCGTAAAGGTATATGAACGAATTAAACTTATATATTGGATGAAACTAGGAGACCTACTTATAATAGAAATTGAGTAGCTAGGAGACCTACTTATAATAGAATTTGAGTAGCTAATAAGAATGCCTCCATTTTAGAATCAACTTTGAGGTCCTTGCACAAATAATTAATGGCTTTTAAGTTTTAACCAAGTACTATGTGATGCTCATTGAGAGACTATCTATAGGGTTGTGATAAACAATTTATTGATTTGAGTATTTAACAAATGTTTACTTTAATATCTCTAATTTTTTATTTTATATAAGTGTTTTTTTTACCATGTTTCTTTATACCTCTGGGAACAACAATTGCTAGTAATATATTCATTATGTGGTTATATTTTGTTTAATATAAAGAATAAATAGAAGCATAAGAGTATAGTGAAGTCTTTGATATACTTAAAAAAACATTTTCAGTATATGTATGTATATATACATATTTAATATAGTTTTTTTACAAAGTTCATATAATTTGATTTTCGAGTAAAATATCGATATATACATACGTGATTATATACATTATA
>ML779366.1:452911-495364 GCA_009831015.1 Picea engelmannii
ATATATATATATATATATATATAACATGGATGCCTGTTTACAAAGCTCATATGGTTTGATTGGCCAGCAAAATATAAATATATGAATAAAATATGTATAAGTGATCCTATACTTGGTAAGATGAAGCATAGGGTATTGCAATGTCTTCACATTGTGTCATAATTTGAGATTTATATTTATGGTAGTTTTTTCATGTGAAATTTGATGTGGTTTATTTTCTATAATATTCACCCATTCAATTGAGGTCTATTACTTGCGAAAATACTTATAAAATTAAAATTTTATGCTAATTAATCTTGTAGTTTATCCATTACAAAGAAACATACAATTTTAATCATTATTTGATATCATTAATTAAATACATCTACAACATGTTAAAATCGACATGAATGCACCTTAAATAACTCAACACAATAGCATATAAATCATATTCAATTATAGAGTAAATGCAAAACAATTAAACTCATAATGTAACGCACGAACAAGACAAAACACTTATCTTTTAGAATAGTTATGCAACGAGCTGTTTGGGACGAATGTTCCACCCGACCATAGACTTTCTGTTCCAAATTTCAACAACAAGCCAACCTCGATTTGGGCCTAGCAATCCACAAAAGAGGGTGGTCTCTCACTGTCCACATGTAGCTTAGAAAATCCCACAACCCATTGGTATTCTCCTACAACTATCTCAATATTCCACTAACTCTCTTCCTCTTGACTTGCCCAACCCAAGGAATGTACCCCTTCACTGCTATCAGTCCATTGGGCACCCCATTCTTTTATTAGGGTCTCTCTGGCATAGGTAACTAGGAATCTCACTATTGGGAAACTCAAGGGAGCTCACTGCTAGGAAAAATACGAGGAAAACAACAACAATCACTTGTTGCTATAGTTCAACTCACATATGAGTTCACTCTTCAGGCATGAAAACCTAGATCTTTAGTATTCTACTCCAAATACACTCCGGAATTCACCCTCCATGGTTGCTCCAACTCCCATGCTCTTCTCTGTTGTTCCTCCAAAAACATGATTATCTAAAATTGTTATAACTACCCATACAAATTTCCTCTCTTTGGTTACTTGCTTGAATTACACTCTTCCCTAAAATGATTGTACTCAGTCTCATGCTTCCAATAACTATGGGATGCGACTCCTCACACCCAACCTCTTACATGCATTCAATAATTGAGTTCTTCTATACTCAAGGGAAAATTAGAAGTTTAATACATAATGATAATAAAATTCAAGAATGTGGGTTGAATTAATAGACATGGGTAATTCCCCCTTGGACCCCTATTAGACACTCCTAGACATTCCCCTTAGATCCTCCCCTCTCTTGTGGATTAATTCAACCCCCATCTCTATTCATATCCCCCAGCATCTGGCATCACATTTTATTATTAAAATTCAAAAATATAATTTTCATATACATTGTTTGTTCATAGCCACACATTATATATACATTAATCATTAATTAAACTAGGGATTATAGCGTGGATGTTACATTTCCCCTCCCCTACCATTGTGAACCATCTTCGGTGCACACTATGCCGATTTACATGTGCAAATTTATATCATAATACTAAGAAATCAAAATTATACAATTTTACAACTCCAACAACAGTTCCAACCAATTTTTCTTGTTCACCCACTAACCCAAGGAATGTACCCCCTTCAATGCTCTTAGTCCATTGGGATGCACCATTCTTTTATCAATCCCCCTAGCATAGGATGGCTAGGACTCTGAGATGTGGTTATGGAACTGTAGCTACTCAAAATGGAGTCGTGAATTCTTATATTTTGGTTTCTTCATAATTTTCAAAAACTTTGAGGGGATACCTCCCACATGTTTTCTTCATGCTCCCACGTAGCATCTTCAAAACCGTAGCAGGTGCATTGAACCTTTACCAACCCTATGGATTTTTTCTTGAGCACTTTAAATCCAATTCAGAATGTGTACTGGTTCCACCTGGAAATCCCCTTCGTGTTCCACCTGGATCATAGTCCAATCAATTATGTGGTTGGGGTCAGACACATATTTCTTTAATAATGAAAAATGAAATACATTATCCACTCTCTTGGATGCAAACAATGTTAGCATGTATTTGGTTGACTCTATCTTTTCTAAGATATCAAAAGGTTCACAATATCTTGCTTCCAACTTTGGGCAACTTCCTAGTATTAGCGAGCTTCTCGTTGCTTTCACTTTCCCACTTTAAAATATCTGAAAACTATGTTCATATCTGCATAAATTTTCTACCTATCCCGTGAATCCTTTAAATTCTCTTGATTTTTGTCATATGCTCTGCCATTTCCTTCAACAATTCTGGCACAACCACTTTGTTTGTTGAATTATCCCAACTCATTGGTGTGTTACACTTCCTGCCATACAATGCTTCAAATGGGATCATTTTTAATGAGGCTTAATACCCATTATTGTAACCAAATTCCACTAAGTGGACGTAATCCTCCCACTTTTATGGTCGGTCCATCACATGCATTTTGAGCATGTCCTCAATTATTCTGTTAGTCCTCTCTGTTTTCCCATCTAACTCTGGGTGATACACTGTACAAAGATTTAGGTTTGTCCCAAATTCTTTGAGCAAACCTTTCCAGAAATTGGATGTAAACTTGGGGTTTCTATATAAAACAATTTCCTTAGGCACCCCATGTAGCTTTCCAACTTCCTTCATGTATATTTCTACAATATTTTCTTCCTTGTGTGTAGTTTTCATCGATATAAAATGTGCGGCCTTACTCAATTTATCCACCACCATGATGGAATCATGTTGTTTCATTGTTTTGGGCAGCTTTGTAATAAAATCCACTCTCACTATTTCTCACTTCCACTCTAGAATGGGGAATGGATGTAACGACCCTGCTAGATGTTGATGTTCGGTCTTCATCTTGTGTTCCTCTAGACATATGGATATGTAATTAGCCACTTCTTTCTTCATTCCAGGGAAAAAATATTGGCTTCTTACAATTGCAATTAATTTTTGTTATCTTGGGTGCCCAACATATGACACATTATGCATTACCTCATCACTGTATTTTTTAGCTCACTGGAATTCAACACATATACCATGCCTCTGTACATGAGAATTCCATCCTCTTTCAGCTCATAATATTTGAATTTCTGTTGTGAATTGCCTTGTTGTAATGTTTCTTTTATTTGTAAATAGTGCTGATTTGAATTTGTTACTGCAATACTTTTATCTTTTAGATCAATCATGTACATGTTGATGACTACAATATACATTTCATGAGCTCTTCTCCTGAGTGCATCAACCATTTGATTTTCTTTTCCTTTGATATGCGTAATTGTTGAAATATTGTCACTGCAAAGAGTATTCTATTTATTATTAATTCATTATTGATTAGATCAATCCCCTTTTGTGGATTGATCATGTCGGGATTTGTAAATGATCAAATCCCCTTTTGCAGATTGGTCAAACCCTAATTATATCATGCAAAGTAAGAAGTCGGCCCCAGGCCTAATTAAAGTGGTTTTAACCACAAAGTGAAGAAGTCGGCCCTGCCTAGTGAAGAGACACCTCCTAGCGCATGCCAGCTAATATAAATAAGAGAGGCTAGTGCCTCATTCATTCACTCACTCATTTCCACTCAACAAGTGTGCAAGTTTGGAGATAGTTGTAGTTGGGAGAAGAAGGAAGAGAGAGGCACATTGCTCAATGTTGGATATTCTCTAGTGTTTTGGTTTATTGTCTTGGCATTGTATTGGCTATCTATATTAAGGAAGTTTTGCTGGGTTTTCTCCCCATGAGGGTTTCCTGGGATAAATGTTGCATATCTTGTGATTGTGTTTCTCCCAGTGATCCTACCTATGTTATTGTTATCTAGTAAATTGAAAAGAAACTTAATAGCTGCTCAAAACTTAACATGGAATCAGAGCTAAGATGAAGAGAACACCTTTCACTAGATAAGCAAAAACGTCACTGTTGTCGTATAAGAAAATTAAGGCTTTTTATTAAAGAGGAATTTCAGCCTCAAACTCATCAAGGAAGTGCACCCTAGCTTAGCGAGCTCATTGACAGCTTGAGTGCACATTTTCAATGGATAGAATTCCTGGAAAGTGAAACCCTAGTTTTTCACTGGTATAAGAAAACCAAAAAACCAGGAAACCAGAACCAGTATGAGAAGAACCCGTCCAGAATTGCGCAAACTCAGTTTCAAGGGGTAAAAGTTGGATTTTCAGAAAACTAACTGCACCAGGCTACTCGCCTCAGCCAAGCGCACCTCTTGGTAAGTTCATTTCTAAATTCTGAGCACTTTCATTTTTTGGTCATTTTCCCAGCTTCAGGTTAAGATGTCTGCAAGCACCAAGCTTGTTGACAAGTTATAAGGTGTGGATAACTTCCGTGCTTGTAAGTATAGGATTTCACTCATTCTTGAAGAGACTGAACTAGCAAGATTCATCAAAGAAAATGTACCAGAACCCACAGATGCTACAACTAAAGTAAAGTACCAAAAGACATGGTTAGGGATAAAAGAATTATTGCAGACTCTATCAAAGATTACTTGATCCCTCAAGTGGAATCTAAATATACCCCAAAATAAATGTTTGATTCCCTAACCATATTGTATGAAGGAAGAAACATTAATTGGAAGATGAACTTGAGAACTCAACTCAAGAATACAAAGATGGAGAAAGGGGAAACAATTCATGAATATTTCTCTAGAGTCTCTCAATTTAAGGAACAACTAGAAGCAATTGGAGATACCCTAGATGAATATGAACTCATAATGACAACTCTTAATGGTCTCACAAGACCTTGGGATGCATTCATCCAAACCGTTTGTGCCATAAAGGAAAAACTATAATTTGACAGTCTTTGGGAAGAATGTGTTCAAGAAGAAGCAAGAGTAGCTAACTGAGAAGAAGTACTATTAAGGGATGATGATCAAGCTATATCTACTCATACTAAAGGAGGAAAGAGAAGGCCTCACTTCAAGAAAGATACCCACCCATATAAGGAGTCCCACTCCCCAAATAAATTCATCCACAAAGAATCTCACCCTCCAAGGAGATTCCAGAAGTTTCATAAAGGTCAAAGAAGAGAAAAGGATTTCTCATCCTACCAATGTTACCATTGTAAAAATATGGGACACATTGCTAAGAATTGTCTAGATAGAAGAGAATAATACAAGAAGAGGAATAAAATGCACTATGCCCATACAATTGAAGATGAAGAGCCACCCACAAAGATGATTAAAGAAAAAATTGAAGATTATGTCTTAATCTCTGCCATCTCAGGATCAATGTCACCTGGTGAGGATACGTGGCTCACAGATATTGGTTCTTCCAAGCACACGATAGGTCAAAAAGACATTCTCTCTAGCCTTACAGAAAATAACTTTCCCCAGAAAGTTACACTTGAAGATGACTACCGGTACCCCATCAAAGGAGTAGGAGAGTCCAATTATAAACTTGATTCAGGGACCCCAATGAAGATGAAGGATGTACTATATGTACCAAGTTTGATGAAGAAATTTCTTTGTATCTCAACTTTAGATAATAAAGGCTTCAGGGTTGCATTCATAGATGGTTAAGTCCTCACGTGGCCTAAAGGAAAAAACATAGAAGATGCAATTGTTATTGGAACAGAAGAAGGTGGCCTGTATATATTAAAATGTCACTCAGATGCAACCTTGATTCACTCCATTGAGAGTCCATGTGAACTTTGGCATATAATACTATCTCACATCAACTACAAGGCCTTACCATATGTGAGCAAGGAAGTTACATGTCTACCATATTTCAAGGCTGACCATGAAGGTGTGTGCAATGGATGTGCACAAGGAAACAACATCAAGAATCCTTTCCTGAAGAGCGACAACAAAGCAGAAGGAGTCTTGGAGCTCATACACTCAGATGTATGTGTCCCAATTCCATCCACCTCTCCTAGTGGGTATGTATACTACGTATCATTTATTGATAACTATTATCACAAGACTTGGGTTTACTTCTTGAAATCAAAAGATGAAGTGTTTGGGAAATTCAAGGAATTCAAAGCCTTGATAGAGAATCTTGCTAAAAGAAAAATCAAGATACTCAGGTCAGATAGTGGAGGAGAATACACCTCAAAAGAGTTTATAAGATTTTGAAGAGGTGTCAAGATTAAGAGGGAGCTCACCACTCCCTACAATCCTCAACAAAATGGTGTAGCATAAAGAAAGAACATAACTATAATGGAAGCAGTGAAGACTATGATCCATGATCAAGATCTTCCAATGCAATTATGGGAAGAAGCATCAAGAACAAGAATGTATGTACAAAACATATTATCCCATACTCCACTTGGGTTCAAAATCCACAAAGAAATGTTCTCTGGAAAGAAGCCAAAAGTAACCCATCTCAAAATATTTGGTTCTCCAGTGTTTCTACACATTCCGAAAGAAAAGAGAACCAAGATGGACCCTTCAGGAAAGAAGAGAATATTTGTTGGATACTGTGAAGTCTCTAAGGCCTTCAGAATTTACATTCCAGGTTACCATCATATTGAGATCAACAGAGATGTAACCTTTGATGATGATTCAACACTCAATAAATCAAGGAGATTCCATCTTGAAGAAGTATATGAAGAAGAACTTGTAGCTCCCAGAGTTGCAGAACCAGTGAGGGAAGCCACAGTTTCCCCCGATGATGAGATTCATGAAGATCATGATATGATAGAATCTCAAGAACCTCCCTAGATGAGAATCTCTCACAAGAGAAATACATCTTGGGAAAGGGAACTTATTCAATATGGAGAGAAGTATGGTGCCCCCGAAGGAACCATGAGACACGTTAAGAAACCTAAGCCATTCTCCAGTTATATGTCTTTGATGTGTGAACTCATAGAGAAGGAGCCTACTTGCTTTAAAGAATCCATTTAGAAGAAAGAATGGGAAAATTCCATGATAGAAGAATACCAATCCATTATAAATAATGATGTGTGGGAAATAGTTCCTAGACCGAAGAGAAAATATGTGGTATCTTCCAAATGGCTATAGAAGATAAAACATGCTTCTGATGAAAGTATTGAGAAATATGAATCAAGGTTTGTAGCTCGTGGGTTTTCTCAAAAGGAAGGCATTGATTATGAAGAGATGTTTGCTCTTGTAGTCATATACACTTCTATCAGAACCATCATAGCCCTTGCAACTAAGATGAAGTGGAAGTTACAACAGATGGATGTGAAAACAACCTTCTTGAATGGTGTCATTGAAGAAGAAGTCTATATAGAACAACCTAAAGGGTTTGAATTTGAAGACATAAAGACTCATGTCTGCAAGTTGAAGAAGGCTTTGTATGGATTGAAGCAAGCTCCTAGAGCTTGGTATGGAAGAATTGACAGTTTTCTGACGAGCTTGGGCTTCATCAAGAGTAAAGCTGATTCTAACCTTTACTTCAAGGTTATGAATGATGAGCCTGATATATTTCTATTGTATGTAGATGCCTTATTCTTAACTGGAGAAGAAAAGCTCATCACTGATTGTAAGAAGAAGCTCGCTGCAAATTTTGAGATGAAATACCTAGGCCTAATGCATTATTTCTTAGGTCTTGAGGTTTGGCAGAGCCTAGAGAAGATATTCCTTAATGAAGGGAAGTATGCAGTTGAAATACTGAAGAGGTTTAATACGTTGGAGTGTAAATCCATGAACACACCCATGGAAACAAAGTTGAAGCTCCTGGTTGACACTCCGTCAGAATTAGTTGATGCTACATTGTACAGACAAATCATTGGATCGTTGATGTATTTGAAGAACACCAGGCCAGATATATGTTTTTCTGTAAAAACCTTGAGTCAATATTTGGTAGAGCCAGACACGTTCACCTTGTTGTTGTGAAACATGTGATGAGATACCTTAAGGGTACGATGGAATTTTGTCTCTGTTACAGTGGAGATCATGACTTCAGACTGATTGGTTATACTGATCCAGATTGGGCTGGAAGTGTTTCTCATAGAAAGAGAACTTCAAGATGTTGTTTTAGTCTGAGGTCAACCATGACTTCATGGAAGAGTTGGAAGCAATCTAGTATTTCTCTCAGCACAACGGAAGCTAAATAGATTGTTGCATGTTACGCCAGTTGTGAAGCTGTATGGATTCATAATTTGTTGACATGTTTATTTGATATGGAGATGGAAGCAACCATGATTCTATGTGATAACCAGAGCTACATTAAGATGATAGAGAAACCTGTGTTCCATGACAATTCGAAGCACATAGAAATCTAGTATCACTACATTCGTGATATGGTGCAGAGGGGAGCCATGAAGATCCAATATGTTGGCATAGATGAACAGGTTGCAGATGTGTTGACCAAGCCTCTGTCTCGTGTAAAGTTTGAGCACTTTCGAGAGAAGATTGGCATAGTCTGAAAGGAACTCCCTCGAAAGGGGGATTGATGTTGATGATACTATGGTATCATGACCAATAATGGGTAGCTCAGTTAGGATTTTATATCCTATGGGACTGATCATCCCTGGACATATCCCAAAGGTCTGGTAAGGACGGTCTGTCAGAGTACCTGTGCATGCATATGTTATCTATGGTCACTAGTGGTATCTCCTTTAGGATTTTATAATCCTAGGGAATATTATGATTCCTAGGCAGATCCCGAAGGTTCGGTAAGGATGGTCTGTCAGAGTACCATGTGGTAGCTCCATTAGGATTTTATATCCTAGGGAATCTTATGATTCTTGGGAAGATCATTAGAGATTGTCAGAGTACCACCAAATGTTGTAACACCTGTCTCATTCTGTTTCCCTGTGATGATGGTGATGTTTCTCCAGCCTTCGTGCTGTGATGATGTTGTTGCTCTAGCCTTCGTGCTGTGATGATGTTGTTTCTCTAGCCTTTGTGTTTTGATGATGATGTTGTTGTTATTGATGTTATTGATGATGATGATGTATTAGTGTTGTACTAATCCATGTTGATGCAGATGATGATGATGCTACTCCAACTCCATGCTATGAATGATGATGAGAAACAAATTTCGATGATTTATAGATATGCCAATAAATGTTTCAGATGTTGTTGATGTTGTTTCCCTCTCTCTCTCTCTCCTAACGATGTTTTAGAATACCCTTATTGTTAAGGAGGAGTGTTGAAATATTGTAATTGCAAAGAGTATTCTATTTATTATTAAGTCATTATTGATTAGATCAATCCCCTTTTGTGGACTGATCATGTTGGGATTTGTAAATGACCAAATCCCCTTTTGCAGATTGGTCAAACCCTAATTATATCATGCAAAGTAAGAAGTCGACCCCATGCCTAATTAAAGTGGTTTTAACCACTAAGTGAAGAAGTCAACCCTACCTAGTGAAGAGACACCTCCTAGTGCCTGCCAACTAATATAAATAAGAGAGGCTAGCGCTTCATTCATTCACTTACTCATTTCCACTCAACAAGTGTGCAAGTTTGGAGATAGTTGCAGTTGGGAGAAGAAGGAATAGAGAGGCACATTGCTCAGTGTTGGATATTCTCTAGTGTTTTGGTTTATTTTCTTGGCATTGTATTGGCTATCTATATTAAGGAAGTTTTTCTAGGTTTTCTCCCCCATGAGGGTTTCCTAGGATAAATATTGCGTATCTTGTGATTGTGTTTCTCTCAATGATCCTACCTATGTTATTTTTATCTAGTAAATTGAAAAGAAACTTATTTGCTTCTCAAAACTTAACATTAATTTCAAAGTCATACTCACTAAGGAATTCCAACCATCTAGTTTGCCTGACATTTAATGTGGGATGTCCAAACAAATGTTTCAAACCACAATGGTTTGTCCTTATTTCAAATTTCATCCCCATGAGGTAATGTATACACATTTTTAATGCATGAATAATGGATGTTAATTCTAGATCATGGGTAGTATAATTCCTTGCATACTCCTTTAATTTTTGGGACTCATAACATACCACATGAACTTTTTGAGTGAGGATTCCACCAATCCCTTCATTCACACATTAGTGCACACAAAAAATATTCATTTAGATATGTGTTGAGGGGTCCTAAATCCCTTTAACTCAACAATAGAAACCAAACCTGTCACCAAGGCCCAATTAGACTTTGCAACGTTTAATGGTGGAATGGTTCTCTAGATCTTGTGATCTGACCAATTAATTGATGGGATTTACGTAGTGATGTACAAGATATCTTCTCGCAAAAATCCTCCTTCAGTTTGGATGTTCTCTTTTTGTGTTTTCTCTTATAGGTGGGTCTGATACGAGATATATGCTGGTATAAACCAATAGGGTAAGAAAAGGGGAAAAATGATTAACTATTGAAGAAGGCTGAGCTTGGGATAACCCTCGTACTCTAGCATGCAAACAATGATTCTTACTCCTACAACAAGCCTAGTACTAATACACTAACCTGTTGGTGTTCCAATTATTGAATGAGATACAATTATCAGAAGAAAACATACATGCAATAAACGATAGAAAGAAAAATAGTTTCATTAGCTCTAACCATTAACCACACATTAACAAAATGATTTACTTTCCATCATTAGAGACAAGAACTAAAAAAAATATTGAATAAGATAACTTATTGACAGATTCAGAGGCTCTTACTCGTTACAACATCCATTCATGAGATAAAGTCAGAAATAATTCTTCCTTAGATCCAATCACACACGCTTTTTATGAAAAACAAAAACTTGTCTCAGGTCCTAAACATGACTTCTCAATTCAGGTAGCTCCGAAATAGTTCTTTACAAATCCAAAAATGAGAGTCTTTGCCCAAAACCATCCACCTTTTTCTAACATGCCGATCCTCTTATTTATAACATATTATTAACTAAAAATAACTATCAAAAGTGAAAGCTAAGTAAAACAAAACATCACCACATGGTGCTTTCATCTCTCAGTTTTCTAAGATTCATCAAGTGGTTTCACTTGAGTGGATGACTCTTCTCATACTCCGACCATTTGATGAAGATTTCCTCGCATGTGTTGGCATATGAGAATCTGTGTTGTTCCATTAGGGCCGAAAGGATCTCCTTTATCTCCACTGCCCGTGCTTGATACTTAACTGCTTTAGCACTTAACTACTGTAACGTTGTTTGAGCCTTGATTAGGCGCTCCATGAACTGCTGTACTTGAACGGGTGCCATGTTCGCCACCTTTGCTATCTATGTAGCCCATGATGAGTCTTGTTCGACATGTAGTTTGACTATGCCATGCAAGTTGAAAAAGTCATCGGGCGTGCCGAATTATGGGAGGCTGATGTCTCTCATTGCCTGATTAATCTTGGTCCAAATCCTTTCGCACTCGACCCATTTCTCTTGGATTTCCTGATGAGGTTCTTGGGCCATTTTCACCTAGTATTCAATCGACTTCTTTATGTGGTCAATGTTGCTATCCCTTAGTACATGAATGCCGTGCTCTTCAACGTCTCGGCTCTGTTGAACCGCACTGATGTAATCGATCCTTTCCACTGCTTGGTGTGCTTTCTCATACCATCTTTCCATATCCTTGCATGTCGCTAGTGCCAAAAGGGTATATTCTTGGAAATAGACTATCCTTGCAGTGAAAATGTGCCGCTCAATTGTGAGTTTACTGTAGGCATCCTGGAATTTGCTTCTCAAGAACACCGTGGCCTGTGTGGAGTCCTGATAATATTTTTCCAAATGACGTATATGCTCCAACTCCTTCAACGCAATGGCCAACTCCTCTTCATCCTTCCTCTCTCTATCCAGGGTGGCATCCGTGATTTCCATCCCTGCGTCGATAAGATCAGACGTCTTGGCATGCTCCGTGCTAATTAATGTTTCCTCTATGGTGATGAGGATGGTGTAAGTTTTAAACCTGTGATGTAAAGAAATGCATATAGATTCTTAAGCAAAGCAAAAATTAATCAATGGCTCATACACATAGTACACAATGATTTATACCGGAAACCCTCAACCGGGGAAAACCTTTCTTATTTTCATTATATCACATTTCACCATTCACCATACAATATATACAATGTTTTTAGGTATTCCGTAGATACCAAAAACCTAATCCCTTAATCCATGATTAAGTTAGAAAACCACTAAAAATAGAAAAATCTGCTAAAAATACAAAAACCGTCCAAAAACAAAATTTCGAGGTGCTGCCCCAAACCCCGTCATTCCCAGGCTACCACTTGGTGCCAAACGCTGCACGTAACTAGGGGGGGCCATACCTGCCCCCCCCCTGGGACCCCCCTAGGAAGCGACCGACGCACACGACACAAAGAGCATTACTAGAGGGATCATCAAACGCTGTTGTCGAACCTGACGTGCCCACACACACACATGCAAAGAATATAACATATACCCAACATTCTCCCACTTGTTGTTTTATTTGCATCTAGGGGTCCACAAGGTTATATAGTCAATAGTACATGGCAGAAATTCCCATTGTTACTCTACACCAGGAGAACTTTTCCGTGCTCACATACTTTGTCAATAAATCTGCAACATTCTTCAAAGTGTCAAACTTTTCTAGCAACACCTTCTTTTCCTCAACCATGTATATCACAAAGTGATACTGAACATCGATATTCTTTGTCTTTGAATGATAAGTTGGGTTCTTTTCCAAGAAGATTTCACTCTGACTGTCACAATCTAATCTCACTGCTTGTTGTACCAACCCAATACCTAAACACAATCTCTGTAACCATACTGCTTCCTTTCTGGCATGAGTGGTTTCCATGCATTCAACTTTTGTAGTTGAGAGTGCCACTATAACCTGTCTTTTGCTCATCCAAATGATTTCTACTCCAAATAGGTTAAACACATACCCACTTGTAGATCTTCTGCGATCCAAATATCCAGCCCAATCTGTATCAACAAAACCATGTATTTCCACCACTTTGTCCAATCTTGGTCTTCCTTGGTAGCACAATCCATAATTGGTAGTGCCACACAAATACCTGAAGACCCTCTTTACTGTTGTCCAATGCTCCTTCCCTGGTTTTGACATATACCTACTCAAAACTCCCATTGCATGTGCAATGTCTGGTCTAGTACATACCATTGCATCCATCAAACTGCCAACTGCACTGGCATATGGAACATGGGACATGTCCTCTTCTTCTTCGTGTGTCTTGGGACACTGATCTGCATATAACTTTACACCTATAGGAATAGGAACCTTGACCAATTTACTTCCATGCATATTAAACCTCTGTAATATCATCTCAACATGTTTTCTCTGATTCAACCAGAGTTTCCTGTTTGCACGATCTCTTTTAATTTCCATTCCCAGAATGAAGTTAGCAGCACCGAGATCCTTCATGTCAAATTTGGAGGATAGATGCGATTTCACCTCCTTGATAACATCCATGTTATTTCCAACCAACAACATGTCATCAACATACAACACTACATAAATGAAGTGATTACCAACTTGCATGGAATATACACAGTGATCAATCCTGCTTCTCGCAAATCCCAATCCAAGGATGTATATGTCAAAATTTTGGTACCACATCCTAGGTGATTGCTTTAGACCATATAGTGACTTCTGGATCTTACAGACCAACTCTTTCTTTCCCTTTACTACAAATCCTTCTGGCTGCTTCATATAGATTTCTTCTTCGAGATCCCCATGTAGGAATGTTGTCTTCACATCCATATGTTCCACTTCAATATCAAAAGCAACAACAATAGATAAAATAAATCTAATATAAGTTAACTTAGCAACAAGAGAAAAAATCTCACCAAAGTCAATTCCCTCTACCTGGGAATAACCTTTTGCTACTAACTGAGCTTTGTATTTCTCCACTTTTTCTTCTGCATTAAACTTCTTCTTAAACAACCATTTTCTACCAACATATTTTCTTCCAGCTGGAAACTCAACTATATCCCATGCCTCATTCTTATCCAAGGCATTCATTTCTTCAACCATGGCCTTCTTCTAGAGTTTACTATCCTCTGAGTTCGCAACTTCCCTGATAGTTCTGGGATCATCATCAGTAATAAATAAAGAAAAATTGGAACGAAAATGAGGTGGACTATACCTTTATGGTTGCATTCTTTCTCTCATTGATCTCCTCAATACTGGGGTATGAGGTTCTTTTTCTTCTTCCGCTTCATCTTCTTCAGATGATTCATATTTTGCATCATCCAACTCTAGCTCTATTTTCTTAGGTTCCTCTTGCCTTGGTAGGAATTCCTGTTGGGACACGTCTTTTACCTCTCTAAAAACAACATCCCGACTGTAAACAATCTTCTTAGTTTATGGGTTCCAAAGCTTATAACCTTTCACACCATCTTTATAACCAATAAAGATACACTTTTCATCCTTTTTATCCATCTTACTCCTATTTTCCTTTGGAACATGTACATAAGAATCACAACCAAACACTCTAAGATGTTGAAGAGAGGGTTTCTTTTCAGTCCATACATCGTGTGGAGTTTTGTCATCCAATGCTGATGAAGGTGATCGATTGAATAGGTAACATGATGTACCCATTGCCTCTGCCCAAAATTCCTTTCCTAACTCAGCACTGCTGAGCATGCTCCTTGCTTTTTCCACCAGTGTCCTGTTCATCCTTTCTGCAACTCCATTCCGCCGAGGAGTGCATGGAGTAGTCTTCTTCCTTGCTATACCACACTTATTACAGAATTCGTCAGATTCATTTCCGCAGAATTCTCCACCATTATCTTTTCTCAATACCTTTATTTTCTTCTCTGTCTGATTTTCTACTAGAGCCTTAAACTCTTTAAATCTATCAAATACCTCATATTTCTTTCTAAGAAAATAAATCCATGTGTACCTTGACAAATCATCTATGAAAGAAACATAATACACAAACTTACCTAGTGATGGAACATACACATGTCCAAACACATCACTGTGTATCAATTCTAAGATCCCCTTTGCTCTTGTAGCACTAGATGGGAATCTTACTCGATTCTGTTTACCATATATGCAATGTTCACATAAATCAAAATCCAGAGTGCAATTAGACATACCTTCAACCATGCATTTACTGTGTAGTGTTTGAAGGTCCTTTTATCCAATATGCCCCAGTCTTTGATGCCACAACATGGTCTTCTTTTTAGGGACAATATTGATCTTGTCTTCTTTATTTGTCTACTCAAGGACAACATAACTGTTACACCCATTAGTATAAGTTCTTCCCAACAACTTGTACATAGTTCCATGCCGAACTCCCCTCATAAACACCATTTCTCCTCGTACCATCTTGCAAGTTCCCTTTCCAAATACAATATCCACTCTTGCATCATCCAACTTGCTTACAGATATTAAGCTCCTGGCTAGGTTTGGAATGTACAGAACCCCAGGGAGAGTTCTAATCCTTCCATCTTTTAGTAGCAACTTAACCCTTCCACGTCCCAAGATTTTTGTTGTCGAGTCATCTCCTAGGAATACATCACCACCATCGTATTTTTCATATTCAGAGAATCAATCCCTGTGAGGAGTCATATGGTATGACACACCTGAGTCGATCAACCATACGTCAAGATATGCATGTATACCTGTAGATGCTAGGTAAGCATCACCTCCTCCTTCAGTGGAGGTTTTCTCCTCCGGGGAAGAGGTACTATCAAATCCCTTTGGTTTATCAACCTTCTTAGATTTGCAATCTTTATTATAACACCTTGTTTTACCACACTTCTGGCATTTCCTCAAAGATTTTCCCGGAGACTTAGATCTACCTGTAGATTTAGGTCTCCCCCCCAAAGAATTACCAAGATTCCTGTCTTGGTTACACCCTCTTACAAATAAAGCATATGTGCTATGACCATCCATGCTTTTTCACCTCATATCTTCAGATAACAAGGATGAAACTACATCCTCATACTTCAATGTAGATTGAGTGGTACTACCAATTGCTACAACCAGATTATCCCAAGAGTCTGGCAAAGAACATAGAAAAGTAATACACTTATCTTCTTATGCAATCATAATATTAACAAAGACAAGTTGACTTACCAGAGTATTAAAGGCATTTAGATGTTCTGTCACATAATCTCCATCTTCCATCCTAAGATGATACAAATTCTTTCAAATAAACAACTTGTTTACCAGGGACTTTGATTGATACAAATTCCCTAACTTATCCCATAGTTCCTTGGCTGTAGATTCTCCCAAGACATTCAACAACACCAAATTTTCCAAGCATATTTGAATAGTACTCCTTCCTCTTCTATCCAACTTCTCCCAATCTTCCTTTGACATACCAGTAGGTGGTGTACTAGTAGTTTGTGTACTAGTAGGTTGTGTACCAGTCGACCGTGTGCCAGTAGGCTGTGTACCAGTAGGCTATGTACCAGGATCCACAATGATCCATTGTTCTTTGTCCACAAGAGGTTCCTCCATCTTGAGCTTCCATAGCTCAAAGTTTTTACCATTGAACTTCTCTATCTCGATTCTAGAATAGCTCACCATTCCTCTTTCTACACTCGAATCTCCACTGCAAAAGCTCCCACTAAACCCAGGTTTATTTTAGACCCAAGATAAACTTGATCTATCAAGACCGAGCCAAACCCTTAGCAACAAAGGCATCCCTCTGAAGCCAAAAATGAGCTCTGATACCACCACATGTAAGTTTTAAACCTGTGAGGTAAAGCAATGCATATAGATTCTTAAGCAAAGCATAAATTAATCAATGGCTCATACACATAGTACACAAAGATTTATACCGAAAACCCTCAACCGGGGAAAACCTTTATTATTTTCATTATATCAAATTTCACCATTCACCATACAATATATACAATGTTTTTAGGTATTCAATAGATACCAAAACCCTAATCCCTTAATCCAGTATTAATTTAGAAAACTGCTAAAAATAACAAAATCTGCTAAAAATAACAAACATAGTTGTCGAACCTGACCCACACACACACAAACATGCAAAGAATATAACATATACCCAACAGATGGAGATGTCCAGAGTAAGCCTCCTCTTCTTGGTGGTTCTCTTCATTATGGATTTCCTCTTTCGATCGTAGACAATGGCTTGTATATCAGTGACCTCATCCACGAGTTCGGGGATTTGTTGTTCTCCCCAAGTAAGTGTGTTTCCAAGGCCCCCGACGGTGTAAATATGTTCAAGGATCGGTTCTTGAACATCTTCTGTATGTCTTGAATGTTCGGATTCTGGTTGTTTCTCATTGGGAGGTAAGATACTGGCTAATTTTGATGAATTAGGGGAAGGCTCAGTTCTTACTTGATAATCATCTGTTGAGATGCTAGTTTCTTGCTGTGGAATTTCTTCTTCTTGTTCGCCTGAACCCAACTCATCCTTTGGGCTTTCCACTCAGGTCCTCGGTGTATCTAGTAGCTTAGTTTCTAAGATACTTTCGACCTCTTGGTCATTATGTGGAAGGTTTTTAATTTGAGCATCAGGAGTTGGGGAAGATGTTTTCTCGGGTTCCTTTTCCTCTGTAATCTGTACTACAGTCACCAAGGAAACCTTTGAACTCTCCTCATCATCATAGATCGTTATTAAGTCATGTAAGGGGTTTGGTGCACTTGCTTTCCCTAATGTCCTCACTATCTCAGGTTGAGTCAAAACTTCCCCTAATGATCTGACCTGTGGTGTTGAAATTTCATGGTTATCTAACCCATTGATCTCTTCAATTTGTATTGGATTTGGGTCACTTGGACCTACCCAACTTTCGATTGGGTTGTTGGCAAGGACCCTTTTCATTTATATGAGGTCTGGGTCATTCTGCCGCTGATCAATTACTCTATGTGCTTGTTCCATTAGGAGCAATCCCCTTGCCTGTGTCTCTGGTGTCAAAGACAATCCCCTAATCTACACCTCTGTTGCCTCTGTCACTTTGATTTATTCCCTCACTCCGAGGGCCTCTTGAGCTGACTACTCTATTGTTTCTTCCTATTCATCCATGCTCATGGCCTTGAACTTGGTAATTTTCAGGCCATACATCCTTTTCACCACCTTGTCCTAGTCCTGGGCGTTCTCTGTGAAGACTTCGTCTTTGAACTTATCATGAGCATACAACTAGTAGGATGACACTTGTGAAGCATGTTGTAGGACCAGGACCTTTGGATCATTCTTGCGTAATCAACCTATTGGGAATCTGAATTCAAGTTGGCTCAACCCTTCTTGTTTGGCTTGAGCGATATCCTTTACCAAATAGAACCCTACATGGAAACTGTAGGGTATGAAATCTCGTTTCTTGTCTTTGACTAGGGTGGCGTTGTAGCCTTGCAAGATGGTATGATAACATATTTATCCTATGATGAGTCAGTCTAGGACATGAGCTGGTAGGGAATGTGGTGCTCCAGTGGCCTCAAAAACCCTGATGTAGGTGGCGCACTCGTCCAAATACCAATGGCCTACCTTCGATATCATTTTCTTGCTTGCCATCGATAACCTTAGGCATTCCTTCTTAAAAAGAATAAAATAAATTCAGGCGATGAATTCATCGTAGATGAGGGAGTAATATTTCTTATACTTGTTTTCCCATAGCACGCTGAAGTAGACATGAACCAGAAATTTTGCAACATGCCAACCAGATTCATGCCAACGAAGACGTTCCTAGTGCACATGACATCGAGAAGGTATGAAGCCATGTAAAAAGTTGGTGAGTGCTTTCCCTTCCTTCAACGTCTGAGCCTGTTTCACATAGGTGCTTAGTTGCTTGGAGATTATTGCTCCCTAGTTGAAGCTGCACCTGACGATTGCAACTGCGTATGCCAAAGGCATCCATGCTTTTGAAAACTTGGAGCAATATTTCTCTCTGTATAACTGGCATATGAGAGCCATCAAATATATGTATGGATCTCTCAGGTTGATTGTTCCGTACCATCCATTGCTCTGATTGGTGAATTTATTGTCTTCCCTCCACCATGAGGCCATCAATCGGCTGGTGTCATGGAGTTCATAGAACTTCACCATGAATTCCGTGTTGAACTGCTCCTTAGGGTCCCTAAGCTTGTATTATTTCTGGACCTTTGTCGGGAGAAAAAATATGACGCACCCTCTATTCTCATCATTAATCAATCACTTCTAGCCGTCCGTGTGGTCGATGAGCCACTTCAAGACCTCTATGCAGGGGAAAATGTGGGTTCTGCTCGCCACCATGTGTATATATGACCGTCGGTTGTTGGGGAACACCTGGTCATCGAGTGCCCTTACGTCCGGGTCGCTGTGTGGGACATACTCCGGGTACTCTTATATGCTAATCCTGTTGAAGAGATCCCCCCATTGTGGGAGATCTACCTTGGATCCGATGCTTGCCTCTCTATCTCCAAAGTTTGGAGGTTGGATTAAAACCTTCTTTGTTTTTGTCTTGACGACAGACTACGACCTAGGAATGTACTCCAATTGCCTTACGGTTCCTGGAGAAGAAACTTCGACTATGTCTGGTTGTTTTAGCTTTGGTGCTCTCGATGAGCGTCTGGTGGTTGGCTTCCTCGGTGACATTGTTCTTGCAACTTAAGTAAAATTTCAGAGACTGTGTAAAATCCGGAAAAACACACATAAATTATAACAAGTGAATTTATAGACTCGGATACATACCTCTTAAGCTTGTTAAAACCTAGTTATTCTGATAATTATGGGGTCAATACAAACTTCGAGTTTCTCATCTTGATCCTTCGGATGCTCTGGAATCCTCTTACAGTTCAAGAGATTTTAAACAAGAAACATCTTACCGTGTCACATCAACCATTCAATTCAAGTTTTAAGTGAACTTCAAATAAATCTGCTGCCGAATCTCTAGAAATTAAATTCATCGTGGGTTGTTGGTGGAGGTGCGAACAGTGAGGTGGTCTATCAGTGATTTCAAAAGGATGTTTCAATTGGCACACGAGGTAGCAACTAATGCGGGATCATGTATTAATTATCTCCTTAAATTCCCAAAATCCGATCGTATCTAATGCTGGAAACATCTCATCGTGTCACTCCTTTAGTGGGTGGATCGGGGATCAGGGTCATGCTATGAAAATTTTCGTTGATACTCTCCTGTAAAATATCCAATGCTGATCAATCTTACCGTACAGTGCTGACGTGACAAAGTTGACTCAGAGGTGTGAATAGGACCTAGGTAACAAAAAATGACTCGGGAAAGAAATAGACCATACGACCTTCTTACCTGGAAAAGACACATGGCATTGGAGACCAGTGAATTAATTTTCTTGTGTTAGTCGGAGTCATGACTTTCCTTAAGCTATTCATTCTAGAATAAACCTTAGCTTTTTGATGTCGAAAAGTGCAAGGATCGATGATCGGTGATAATCCTACCAAAGCGCTCTCAGATCAGATCCCTTGAAAGAAGTCCCGATGCTGAAAAACCGCATCGGGGATCGACGATCGGGGATAACTTTATTGTGGTTAAAATTTCTGTTATGCTCCTTCTAGGTTTTCTTTGATCCCGATAAAGTGCGCCGGGCATCGGCTATCGGAGATTTATTTTTTTCTGTCGTTAATGTCTGTCCTCGTGTTTTATCGATGCTAAAGGGGATCGACTATCTCTCAAACCTTTATGTGAAAAAACTTATGTAAACTAGAATTACCTTATGCTGATGCTGATGAAGATCGACACTCGACGACTGTAATTTTTTGAGTGGTTCCTCTTTCTTCTTTGAATTCTTTCCAATGTCGAATATGAACACATTGGGTGGAGTGTTTGGTTGTCGATTCTTAATTCAGGTGTTAAGGTATTTTAGTCATGGGGTTTCATAATTTCAAGAAAAACTGAATAGGTGATGCGAATCATGAAAATAAGAAAAGACAAAACATTTCTCAAAATGAAATTGAATCAAATAGTGCAGAAGATCAAGTGGTACCCAAAAAGTAAAAAAATTGATAAGGATTTTTAGGGTGTGTTGAGTGCTCAACAAATGGCGACTTACTGGGTGAAAGCAAAATCTCTGTTCCTACCTCAGGCTTAGTTGATGCAAAAAAATGGTTAAGAACTTAACTGGTCTTTTATCAAAGCCTCTTTTATCCTTGCATTTGAAATTCCCTGGTTGGTGCATTTGGGCTTGCCTGTGGGGTTTCAACCTTTATTCCACCTTCGTTTCCTGTAACCCTGACTCACACCCTCTTTTGACAAGAGTCGAGTAAAGAATTCACTGGCATCGGGCCTTTTAGTTATCATCATTCACTTTCTACGATGCTTCTCTGCTGCCAGCGAGCGTCCATAGCCCCGACGGAGTCACCTCGACGCCATAGACCTTTCTCCGCTACCAGCAAGCGTCCATAGCCCCGATGAGGTTATCTGCATAGCCTCTCCTACTATGCACTCATTTGATATAATTGATTTTATTTCGGCAGAATGCCCTGAGCGAGTGGGAGAGGAGGAGGTCTGTTATCTGCAAAATGAGATGGTTAAGGTGATTTTTTTCCTAGCTCTGTTTTGAGGTACATGTAGTCCTTTCCATCTTACCACCTTTCCCTGTAGTTTTTACCAGACCACTAGGCAGACATTTCATCACTTTTCCAAGGTTGTTCATCTACACAGGTTAGATAGAAAACTCCTTTAAAACAATTGTAGGTCTCCCAATGCTTCTTGTGTTGTATGTAAGCGATGAGTTAGGAACATAGTTCATCATATCGCATGAATTGAGGTCAACCAATGTCTTTCTAAACACAAACTTCAAAAGTGCAGAAGTACTATAGCAAGAAACAAAAAAAAATGCACTCCGCAATCAACCTACCTAACGACAAAACATCATGAAAACACACCCATTTTTTTGTGTTAATGAAAATATTGTTTTAGGGCTTGGCCATTCACTGGGAGGGTGTCAGTTCCCCCCCTCATATTTTGTAACCGATACATGCATACCCAAAATTTTCTCGGCTACCTGAAAAGTTCCAAGCCATAGATTTTGAAACTTCGAATGTTTTCCCTTCGACTCATTTGCCCTGTTCCATTTTAGGACTAAGTCTACTACAAAATTATTCTCTTTGGCCTTATGCTCATCAAACCACCTTTTAACTATTTGTTGATGGGATAGGAACTTTTACTTTTCTTTCTCCCTTTCTTCTTCCAGTATGAGGAGGGTATCAATTCTTTGCTGTATAACTGATGAGGGTTGTTCCCTAGAATCCTGAGCAAGCTAAAGAGATGGAAGATACATCCCATTCGAGAGAATGGCTTCCTGTCTGTATACCATAAAGTATGGGGAATTCTCTATAGCTTCCTTAGGTCTTACTCTATCAGCCCATAGGGCTTTAGGAAGTGAACTGTGCCAATTCCTCTAGTTGTCTGCCACTGTTTTCTTTAATATCCTCACTAGGTTCTTATTGGTCGATTCGGCCACTCTGTTCCCCTGTGGATAGTAGTTTGCAGAGTATCTGATTATGATTCCTTTGTCTAGAGTGAAATTTGTTAATAAGGTGGAAGAAAAGTAAGCGACATTATAAAAAACAAGGATGGAAGGCATACTGAACCTTGTGATCAGTTGTTGCTCTATGAATTGGATCACCACCTTTTCATTTACATGATTTAGAGGGATGGCCTCTGCCCATTTCGTGAAATAGTTTGTGGTAGTCAGTATGTATCTATGCTGTTTTGAAGAACTCGGTGTAATTTCTCCTATGATATCTAATCCCCATTGTTCGAATGGCCTAGAGATGGTCACAGGTTGGAGTGGGACAACTTCTCTCTTTTCCCTCCCTGCGCTCATTTTACAATTTTTACAGTTTCTAGCATATGTGTGAGCATCCCTGAACAAAGTAGGCCAATAATATCCATCTCTCAGTATTTTATGAGCGGTGGTGTTTCCTGCGAAATCTCCACCTATAGGACTATCATGGATCTCCTTCAGAACCTTATCCGCATCTTTGCGTTCAAGACATCTTAAAAGTACCCCATCATAATTAACACGAAAGAGTACCGAGTTTATGAGACGATATTGTGCTCATTTTAACATGAGAGCTCTCCTTTCCCTAGGGTTTAGGTTTTCTGGGCAAGTCCCATGATGCAAGAGATAAGTTAGTTTCTCATACCAAGAATCCTACTTTGGGGAGATGTATGAAGCTTCACCACACCATAATTCCAATTCATTTTCCCATCTGGGGTATTCATTTACTTGGTCCTGGGATTCACTTGTCAGTTTACATAATCCTTGTCCTTTAATAAGTTTGGAAGGTTTTATATCTAGATCAAATTATTGGACAACTGCCATCCGATTTCCTCTTCTTTCCCCCATCTCTTGTTGAGTGAATAGGGATCTGACTGCGAGATGAGGCACAATGACTTTGGTGTAGTTCTTTAGGATGTAAGATATGAAGCGTTTCACTTCCTTGTACACCGCATAATCCTGCTTGTCTATAGCAGGGTAATTTAGTTCATCCCCTTGGAGATTAATGCTCATAAATGATATCGGGACCTCATTGTTGTCATCATCCTTCCGAGTTAATACTACAACTAACGATTGGTCAGAGGAAAAAGTGTAGAGGAAGAAATCTCTGCTAAAGTCGGGACTTCGCAACACTGGGGCTTGAGATATTGCAACCTTAATATTATTGAAAGAAATTTTTCGTTCATCATCCCACTTAAACTTAACATCTTTGTACATCATGTTTTGTAGGGGTTTGATAGTTTGAGCGAAATCGAGAGTGAATTTTCTTACAAAATTGATTTTCCCAAAGAAGGATTGCATAGCCTTTTTGTTGCGGGGTAATGGAAGTTGAGCTATAGCCTTAACTTGTTCTAGGTCTATGTGAATTCTTGCTTGAGATATAATACGACCTAATAGTTCCCCCTCCTCCACACCAAATATAGTTTTCTTAGGGTTTAAGGATATACCGTATTTCCTACACCTTTCGAAAATCTGGGTTAATTGTTGGATGCGATCTTCTCTGTTCTTTGAATACACAGTCATGTCGTCCAAATAAACTACTACACATTTGTTGATTAGTCCCAGAAATGATACGCCCATGGCCCTTTGGAAGGTTTCCCCTGCATTGATTAACCCAAAGGGAATGTGTTTGTAAGCAAAGGTTCCCCACTTGGTTCAGAAGGTAGTTTTGAAATGGTCTTGCTATGAAACTAGCACTTGGTTGTAACATGAAAAACCATCCAGCAGGGAGAAAATATCAGAACCAGACACGGTCTGCAAGAGTTGCTCCATCGACGGGACTAGGTAGTTGTCATTTTCTAAAGCTCTGTTGAGGTTTTTGAAATCTACACATAGGCGGATCTCCCCAGACTTTTTCCTCACAGGGACCAAAGTTTCTACCCATGTAGAGTGTCTAACCTGGAAGATAATCTTAGCATCTAGCAATTTCTTTAACTCTTGACACATGAGAGGCTCCAGGGATAGGTGGTACTTCTGGAGCTTCTGCTGGAAGGGTTTCACTCCGAGCTTTAACTAGATTGTGTGTTGAATGATACAAGTGTCATAAGTTTTCGGATCTCGGTAGGACCATGCAAAAACATCTTGATATTGTATGAAAAGTTTGAGATAGGCCTTCCTTTCCTCTTTAGATATTGTCTTGCCGAGATTTATATTCTTGGGGTTTTCTAGGGTTCCTAGATTTATAGTTTCATACACGGGATAAGAAATCCTCGTCTTTGTGTTCGTTGACCCTTTGAATCTTTCCCTTAAGTAAAAAAGGCTCTCTAAATTGGATACTCCTTTCGGTATCGTGTGAGACCTTGGTTTGTCAGTCAATTGATCTGTATAAGGATCGATTTCTGCTAATTTCTCCTGAATTACTTCACCGTGAATAGCCAAGTCTTTAAAATGATTCTGATTGGTCAAAATGTTTATGATCTGTTCATCTCCTTCAAATACCTTCCAATTATAAATATTGTTAGGCACCGATGGTTTTTAGAGTAGCTCCATAGTGAACCGAGAGGCTTCATATTCTTCTAGAGGTGATAGCTTTGAGGCAGTGGTGGACAAAGAATCAACAACAATGTTCTTTGTTCTAGGGATCGCTGTAATGTTGAAGGCTTTAGAATGTTCTATTAGTCTGTGCACTTCTTGTTGGTAATTCCTCAGGTGGGGAGAATTGCAATGTATAGTGTTCCTTACTTGTCTAACGATGATTTCAGAATCTCCAAAAACCTTCAGTTCTTTAACGTTTAAGTCTATGGATTTCTTTATCCCTTGTACTAGAGCTTCATACTCGACGATGTTGTTTGTGCATTCAAATTCTAGTCTACATGACAAGAAATTTTGTTTATGTTTTGGATCAATGAGGATGCACCCTACCCCTGACCCTTCTTGTGATTTAGATCCATCAAAGTATAAGGTCCACATTTGTGAGAAAAAAACATCAGCTTCCTTTTTTCTACCACTTTCCTCCTTTCCTCCTATCTGTTTCATGGTTTCTAACACTGGTTCCTGACAGAAGAGGGTTTCCTCCTCCGTTGTTGGGAAATTTTCTTGAAAACTCATTTCAGAGTTTTGAGTAAGAGGAACATCAGATGAGAGGGCAAAAAAATTCCCAAAATCGGAGTCGCAGGAATAGTTTCCTAGCACGGGGAAATCTTTCGATGAGGGTTCGTTGAGGGTTTCTAAGTCAATGACAATATGTTTTATATATCTTTCCCTATCGATCCTTATCATATTCGTGTGTCCCTTTAATGAAAACCAAAGGTGAGCCCAGTTTGTACTAAAGTACCCATTTAACTTCTTAGACCAATATCAGCTAAGTAACAATCCATAAAATTCTGGGATATCTACTACGATGATCTCAATCACCTGAACAAATTTAGGGTGTGTCGCCATTCTGATCATTACATCTTTGAGCTCTCCCATAACCTTCACCTAGGTTCTTTCCATTTGTATCACATGTTTATCACTTTTAAGAGGAACTGCGTTTAATTTCTTGCATATGTACAACGGCATAACATTAGAGGATGCTCTTGAGTCAACCAAACAATTATGGAGGTTTCTATTGAAGATTTAAAATGTCAAAATGAACGGTGGGACAAAAGGATTTCCTTTCTTATCCTCAGAGCAAGCATTTACAGTTGGCTTATTTCTTAGATCTGTGGGAGATGGATTTTCTCCTTGATCAAGACTTGTTATAGGGTTTTCTACTGATTTCAAGGCTTGTAACAGAAAGTCCTTCTACTGAGGGATTCTACACATGTCCATGACCGATATATTTTCCTTCAAATTTTTCAAATCTTCTACTATGTTGTAGTCTAGATTGGGCGATTATCATGTATGGATGTTTGTAGGATTTCTTCAGGGAAAAAAAGGTGCTTTAGGGTCATCAAACGTTGGCTTTCCTCCCAAAGTTCAGGTCGTAGTAAGGTCATTTGAGATAGGTTGACCCCTACTTTGTGTTTGCACAACCAAGACCTCTGCGGGTGGTTCTTGAACCTCAAATAGGTCATCGGAAGGTATTGATAGGTTAGGGTCCCATATCAACATGGTTGTTTCTTCTGGTGGATCAACTTCCTCCCGATCAACAATATTCATCGCTGAGCTGCTTGATTGTTTGGTAAGGGAAACCTCATCTAGAAACCAGCTGGCCATCAAATTCATGGCATGCACCCATTGTGGGCAGTCTCTTTCTGAGTGTTTCTCTTAGTGGTAGGTATAGAAAGAGTCGAATGCTACATTTCCCAGATCGATGTTTAAATTGGTTGGGGGAGGTTCAATTGCTTTGAATGGTGGATTTATTTAAAAAAAGGGTTTATAGGGCGTCTGGCCTTGGTTTCCTTCCCCTGCACTTCTTTTCATGTCTATGATTTCGTTTGACAACTTATTTACCATGCGTTGTTGGTATTCTATGTCTCCACTTCCCTTTTCGAGACTTTGTTCTGTTTGTTTCCCTGGAGTTCTGGTCAACATGAGTCCTCTCCTGGGAGGAGGTTGAAATTCCTTCTTAACTAATGAGACATGGCCTTATTTACATCCCTTCACTTGGAACTCTATTGTTTTGGCTTCTTCAAAATTCTCACCTAAGGTTGTTTTGGCAGCCCTCTTCACAAACATGGAAATATAAGCTGGGAGAACATTAGCATATACTTTGATTTGCAACTCCTGAGTGGGTCTAGATTCAGGTTGAAATTTGTTTAGGATAGTGGTGAATCATTGATTGAAGTAATTAACCTTCTCCTTTAAACTCATGGTGGTGATGAACAACTCATCCATCAAATCTCATGTAGTGGTTTCTTCTGCAAAGTTTTCTAGAAAATCCTTTTGAAACTTCATCCAACTAGTTATGGACCCTACAGGTAAAGTGAAATGCCATGTGGAGGCCAAATTATCAAAATAATAGGGGAAAATCCTTCATACTACATCTTCATGTTGGACATTCATCAATTTGATAACTAGTATAAATGTTTTGATATGGTCTTCGAGCAATCCTGAGGTTTCAGGGTCAAATTTAGGGAGTTAATTTTCTGGATGTTGGGGAAGGTTATGTACTCGTCCGGGGATGGCTAGAGAATATGTTGGACCTTGACCAAGTTTTGAGGATTCTTGGTCACAATTGACCTAATTTTGGGACTTCGACAGGGCATCTAAGGTGGAGCGCAAGACAAAGTGAAGATCATGGGATATCGGCCCCTTTTAGGGCCCTTTTTGGGATTTAGGATTATGTAATGGGTATGGGATGTCGGCCCATGGGTTTACCCATGTTTAGGCCTATTTTGTAATGTATAAATAAGTAGCTAGGTGATGTAAGGGAAAGGAGGAGACCTAGTAGGCTGGTGTGCTAAGTGCTAGAGTTGGATCTATGTGATCAAGAGTTGTAAGTGCTTTGTGCATACTGTGTGAGGCTTTCAAGGCTAGTGAAAATAACTGTAAGAGACTGTGTGAAGGCTTTGTGCTATACCCTAGCTAGAAGAAGGAGGATACGACAGAGTGCATGCAGATCTCCTGTCTTATGCAGAGTAGAACTTGGATGCTATGTTCCTGTAAGAAGCTTGACCAAAGATAATAAAGAAGATAATATTTGGTGGATGTAGCCCCAGGGTGGAGGTGAACCACGTACATGATGTGTTGCTATGATTTGTGCGATGTATTGATGTGTTTACTTGCTTAGTTCTTTAATATAGATGAATGATAGATATATTTGTTGATGCTTAGTGCTTAATAATATGGATGGATGTTAGATATGACTTATGTATGCATGCTTAGCGCTCAAGTACCTTAGATCTGAATGAATACGATGATACTATGTAATTAGGGTTTAACTACACTGTAACTAAGACTGGATATTGATGAATGTTAACTGTTGAGTGCTCTGTTAAGTTTTAGAATCACAGATCTGTGTCCCAGCTAATTTTGTAGACATCTGAGTCCTGCAACCACCCCTACCTCTACCTCAAGTGAGACTTCATCTGCTTCACAGGTGTTGCCGAAAGGGTCGGTAGTTAGGGTTTTGTTGGTGTGTTGTTGTAGCATTGAACCTTGGGTCTGCCCCTATGCCAACAACATCTCTGGCCAACCACAGTTGATTATTCTAAGGCGGCTTTCTCCTTTCTTCATTATGATCATTTTTATCCTCCATGTCATCCAATCCTAAAACTGAGCGTTCTGAGGTAAACTCTTCCTCGTCAGAAAAATTTTCGGGCTCAGAGCAGTTACTGTCTGGGGTTTCAGGGATTAGATTAAGAGGATGTTTGATTTCGGTGAGGGAAAAATCTATCAAGTCTTATACTGTGTGAACGAAAACCTGGTCGGGGTGTCGACCAATGGTCTGCATACTTGTTTTCTATGAGGAAGAAATAGAGCTAAGGGTAGTGCTTTGATTTGTCGGGTGTAAGCTCTTGTGATTCTTCTAAACTGGTTCAAATACTCGTGGGGAAGAGCGTAAGGTATTTTAGGGAATAAGTGTTCTTCCTCTTGCTGGGGCGAGTTACTCATTTTAGGAGTACTTAGTGTGTGTGGGTTGTCTTGAGAATGACTAGCCATGCATGTGGGTTGTTTTGAATCTATAGGATGTGTGAAATATTATATCAAAAATATTGTCAGCCATTCATTCTTCAGCCCTCCTTCTAGCACCAATTCTGTTGAGGGGTCCTAAATCCCTTTAACTCAACAATAGGAACCAAAATCTCCACTGAGGCCCAATTAGACTCTGCAGTGTTTAATGGTGGAATGGTTCTCCAGATCTTGCGATCCAATCAATTAATCGATGGGCTTTACATAGTGATTTACAGGATATCTTCTCGCGAAAATACTCCTTTAGTTTGGACATTCTCTTTTTGTGTTTTCTCTTATAGGTGGGTCTGATACGAGATATATGTTGGTATAAACCAACAGGGTAACAAAAGGGGGCAAAGTCTTAACTACTGAAGAAGGATGAAATCAGGATAACCCTCATACTCTAGCATGCAAACAATGATTCTTACACCTACAACAAGCCTAGTACTAATACATTAGCCTGCTGGTGTTCCAATTATTGAATGAGATACAATTATCAGAAGAAAACATACATGCAATAAACGATGACAAGACAAATAGTTTCCTTAGCTCTAACCATTAACCACACATTAACACAACGATTTACTTTCCATCATTAGAGACAAGAACTAAAAAAAATATTGAATTAGATAATTTATCAACAGATTTAGAGGCTCTTACTCTTTACAACATCCATTCACGAGATACAGTCAAAAATAATTATTCCTTAGATCCATTCACACATGCTTTTGATGAAAAACATAAACTTGTCTCAGGTCCTCAACAAGACTTCTCAATTCAGGTAGCCCCAAAATAGTTCTTTACAAATCCAAAAATGAGGGTTTTTTCCCAAAAACATCCACCTTTTTCTAACAGGTCGATCCTCTTATTTATAACATATTATTAACTAAAAATAAATATCAAAAGTGCAAGCTAAGTAAAACAAAACATCACCATATGGTGCTTTCATCTCTCAGTCTTCTAAGAGTCATCAAATGGTTTCACTTGAGTGGATGACTCTTCTCATACTCCATCCATTTGATGAAGAGTTCCTCGCATGTGTTGGCATATGAGAATCTATGTTGGTCCATCGGGGACGAAAGGATCTCCTTTATCTCCACTTCTCGTGCCTGATACTTGACTTATTTAGCACTTAACTACTGTAACATTGTCCGAGCCTTGATCGAGCACTCCATGAACTGTTGTACTTGACCTAACACCATGTTCACCACCTTTTCTATCTCCGCAACCCATGATGAGTCTTGTTCGTCATGAAGTTTGACTATGTCATGCAAGTCGACAAAGTCATTGGGTGTGCCTAATTCTGGGAGGCCGATGTCTCTCATCGCCTGATTGATCTTGGTCCAGCTCCTTTCGCACTAGACCCATTTCTCTTAGATTTCCTGATGAGGTTCTTGGGCCATTTTCACCGAGTATTTGGCCGACTTATTTATGCGGTTGATGCTGCTATCCCTTAGTACCCAAATGCCGTGCTCTTTGGCGTCTCATCCATGTTGAACTGCGCTACTATAATCAATCCTTCTCACCACTTGGTGTGCTTTCTGATACCATATTTCCATATCCTTGCACGTCGTTAGTGCCATAAGGGTATCTTCTTGGAAATGGACTATTCCTATTGTGAAAAGGTGCCACTCATTCATGAATTTACTTTAGGCATCATGGAATTCGCTTCTTAAGAACATTGTGTCCTGTGTGGAGTCCTGATAATATTTCGTTAAATGGCGTAGATGCTCCAACTTCTTCAGTGCAGTGGCCAACTCCTCTTCATCCTTCCTAGCTCCATCCAGGGTGGCATCTGTGATTTCCATCCTTGCGCCGATAAGCTTGGACTTCTTGGATTGCTCCGTGCTAATCAATTTTTCCTCTGTGGTGATGAGGATGGAGTTGTCCAGAGTAAGCCTTCAATTCTTGGTGGTTCTCTTCATGATGTATTTCCTCTTTCGGTCGTAGGTGATGGGTTGTATATGGGCGACCTTATCCACGGGTTCGGGGATATGCTAGTCTCCCCAAGTAAGCATGTTTCCCAGGCTCCTGACGGTGTAAATCTGTTCAAGGATGGGTTCTTGAACCTCTTTAGTATGACTCAAACGTTCAGATTCTGGTTTTTTCTCATCGGGAGGTAAGATACTAGCTAATTTTGATGAATCAAGGGTAGGCTCGATACTTACTTGATAATCGTCTTTTGAGATGCCGATTTCCTGCTGTGGAATTTATTTTTCTTGTTCGCCTGACCCCATCTCATCCTTAGGGATGTCTAATTGGGTCCTCGGTGTATCGAGTAGCTCAGTTTCTAAGATACTTTCGACCTCGTCATTATGTGGAAGGTTTTGAATTTGAGCATCAAGAGCTGGGGAAGATGCTTTCTCGGATTCCTTTTCGTCTGTAATATGTACTAGAGTCACCAGGGAAACCTCTGAACTCTCCTCATCATCATAGATCATTATTAAGCTGTGTAAGGGGTTTGGTGCACTTGCTTTCCCTGATTTCCTCGCTAGCTCAGGCTGAGAAAAAACATCTCCTAGTGATCCGACCTCTGGAGTTGAAACTTTAGGGTTATCTAACTCGATGATCTCTTCAATTTGTAATGGCTTTGGGTCACTTAGACCTACCCGACTTTCGATTGGGTTATCGACAGGGACCCTTTTCATTTATACGAGGTCCGAGTCATTCTGCAACTGATCAATTACTCTCTGTGCCTGTTCCATTAGGATAAATCCCCTTTCTTGTGCCTTCGGTGTCAAAGAAAATCCCCTACTCTACACCTCTGTTGCCTCTGCCGCTTTGATTTCTTCCCTAGCTCCGAGGGCCTCTTGAGCCGACTTCTCTATTGTTTCCGCCTGTTCATCCATGCTCATGGCCTTGAACTTGGTCATTTTCAGGTCGACCATCCTTTGCACCACCTCGTCCCAGTCCTAGGCATTCTCTGTGAAGACTTCATCTTCAAACTTATCGTGAGCATATGACCAACATGATGACACATGTGAAGCATGTTGCAGGACTAGGACCTTTGGATCATGCTTGCGGAATCGGCCTATCGGGAATCTGAATTTAAGTTGGCTCATCTCTTCTTGTTTGGATTGAGCGGTATCCTTTACCAAATATAACCGTACATGGAAACCGTAGGGTATAAAATCCCATTTCTTGTCTTTGACCGAGGTGGCGTTGTAGCCTTGCAAGATGGTCTGATAACATATTTCTCCTACGACGAGTCGGTCTGGGACATGGGTTGGTAGGATATGTGGTGCTCCGGTGGCCCTGAAAACCCTGATGTAGGTGGTGCACTCGTCCAAATACCAATGGCCTACCTTGGATATCATTTTATTTCTTAACGCTGATAGCCTTGGGCATTCATTCTTCAAAAGAATAAAATAAAATTGGGCGATGAATTCATCGCAGATGAGGGAGTGAGATTTCTTATACCTGTTTTCCCATAACACGCTGAAGTAGACGTGGATCGAGAATTTTGCAACATGCCAACTCAAATTTATGCTGGGGAGGACGTTTCTAGTGCACATGACATCGAGCAAGTATGAAGCCATGTAAAAAGTTGGTGCTTCCCCTTCCTTCGACGTCCGAGTCTGTTGCACACAAGTGCTTAGTTTCTTGGAGATTATTGCTCCCCAGTTGAAGTTGCACCTGATGATTGCAACTGTGTATGCCAAAGGCATCCATGCTTATGAAAACTTGGAGAAATATTTCTCTCCGTATAACCGACAGATGAGATCCATCAAATAGATGTATGTCTCTCTCAGGTTGACTGTTTTGTACCATCCATTGCTCTGATTGGTGAATTTCTTTTCTTCCCTCCACCATGAGGCCATCAATCGACTGGTGTCATGGAGTTCATAGAAATTCACCACAAAGTTCGTGTTGAGCCACTCCTCCGGGTCCCTGAGCTTGTAGTATTTCTGGACCTCTGTCAAGAGAAAAACTACGACGCACCCACCATTCTCATCATTAATCAAGCACTTATGGCCGTCCATTTGGTCTATGAGCCACTTCAGGACCTCTATGCAGGGGAAAACGGGGGTTCTACTCACCGCCATGTGTAGATATGATCGTTGGATGTTGGGGAACACTTGGTCATCGAGCACCCTTACGTCCGGGTCGCTGTGTGGGACATACTCTAGGTACTCTTCTCTGCTAATCCTGTTGAAGAGGTCCCCCCATTGTGGGAGTGATACCTTGGATCCAATGCGTTCCTCTATATCGCCAAAGGCCAGAGGTTAGATGAAAACCTTCTTTGTTGCTGTCTTGACGACAGGCTCCAGCCTAGGGACATACTCCAATTGCCTTGGCGTTCCTGGAGAAGAACCTCCGTCTGTCTTCGATTATTTTAACTTTGGTTCTCTCAGCTAGCATTTGGTGGTTGGATTCCTTGGCGGCATTGTTCTTGCAACTTAAGAAGAATTTCAGAGACTGTGTATAAACCGAAAAAACACACATAAATTATACCCAGTGAATTTACAGGCTCAAATACATACCTCTGAAGCTTGTTAAAACCTGGTTATTCTGATAATTACAGGGTCGATATAGCCTTCGGGTTGCTCATCATTCTCCTTCGGATGCTCTGGAACCCTCTTATGGGTGGAATGACTTCATTCACAATGGTTCTAGAGATTCTAAACAAGAAATATCTTACCATGTTGCATCAGCCATTCAATTCGGGTTATGAGTGAACTTCAAATAAATCTACCACCGAATCTCTAAAACTTCAATTCATCATGGGTTGACAATGGAGGCGCGGGAGGTGAGGTGGTATATCGGTGATTTCAAAAGGTTTTTTTTATTGGTGCACGAGGTAGAAACTAATGCGATATTAGGTATTAATTAGTTCCTTAAATACCCAAAATCCGATCGTATCTAATGCTGAAAATGTCCCGTTGGGTCGCTCCTTCAGTGGGTGGATCATGGATCGGGGTCATGCTATGAAAATTTTCGTTGATACTCTGCTGTAAAATCTCTGATGCCGTCAATCTTACCGTACAGTGTTGATGCAACAAAGTTGACTCAGAGGAATGACTAGGACCTAGGTAACCAAAAATGACTCGAGAAAGAACTAGACCATATGACCTTCTTACTCGGTAAAGACACATGGCGTTGGCATCCAGTGACTTAATTCGATCGTGTTAGTGAGAGTCAGGACTTTCCTTAAGCTATTCGTTCTAGAATAAAACTTAGCTTGCCGATGCCAAAAAGTGACAGGATTGACGATCGGTGATAAACCTGCCAAAGAACTCTCGGATCAGATCCCTTGAAATAAGTCCCGATGCTGAAAAACCGCATCAGGGATCGATGATTGGGGATAAATTTATCATGGTTAAAAGGTTTTTTATGCTCCTTCTGGGTTTTCTCCAATCCCGATAAAGTGCATCAGGCATCAACTATCGATGATTTCTTTTTGTCCTTCGTTAACATTTGTCCTCCTCGTGTTTTACCGATGCTGAAGGGGATCGACTATCTCTTGAACCTTTATGAAAAAAAACTTATGTAAACTAGAATTTCCTTATGTTGATGCCGATGAAGATCGACGCTCGACGATTGTGATTTTTCAAGTGGTTCCTCTTTCTTCTTTGAATTCTTTCCGATGTCGAATCTGAGCGCATTGGGTGCAATGTTTGGTTATCGATTCTTAATTCAAGTGTTAAGGTATTTTAGTCACAGGGTTTCATAATTTCAAGAAAACCTGAATAGGTGACGAGAGTCATGAAAATAATCAAAGACAAAACATTTCTCAAAATGAAATTGAATCAGACATTGCAGAAGATCAAGTGGTACCCAAAAAATAAAAATAAATGATAAGGATTTTTAGGGTGTGTTGAGTGCTCAACAATATGCAATCTTCAATATTGGTGCACTGGTCAATATGTCTTTCAGTTTCCAAAATATTTCTTCATATTTGGAAGTCCATTCAAATTTCACTCCCTTATTTTGCAATGAAATTATTGGGCTTGCAATATTACATAATCCTTTTATGAATATTCGGTAATAACCGACAAGACCCATGAATGCTCTAACCTCTGCGACATTTCTTGTCACTAGCCATCCTATAATAGCCTTTATCTTCTCAGGATCCACTGATATCCCATATGCTAAAACAATATGCCCCAAGTAGTGATATTTTTTTGATACAATATGCACTTACTTAGCTTGGCATACAACTTATGCTCTCTCAAAAATTTTAGCACCATTATTAAATGTTTCTTACATTCTTCGTTTGTCTTTGAGTAGATGAGTATATAATCCAGGAACACAATTACAAAATTTTCCAGGCCATTCATCAGGTACATAAAAACAAGCAGTTGATAGCCCAAATGCCACTACCGTAAATTCATAATGCTCGTATCTTGTCCTGAATGTTTCCTTGCTGACATTTTTTTCCTTTATCCTCACTTGATGATAAACTGATCTCAAGTCAATCCTGGAAAATATTCTTGCACCTTTCAATTGATTAAATAATCATCAATCCTTGGCAAAGAATATTTGTTCTTTATGGTGACCTTATTTAGCTGTCTGAAATCAATACACAACCTCAAGGTTGCATATTTCTTCTTTACAAACAACATTGGGGATCCCCATGGTGACACACTTGGGCATATATACCCCTTCCTTAATAACTCTTCAAGCTACATATGAAACTCTTTCAACTATGTTGTGCCCACTATGTAAGGTGTCTTGGACATTGGGGTAGCTCCTGGCACCAAATTGATAGAGAAATCAATGTCTCTCTTTGGTGTTAGCCATTTAATTTCTTCAAAAATATCCTCAAAATTCCTCAAAACTGGATGGTCTTCAATGCTTACCACTTTATCTATGGCTTCCTCTTCCATATGGGTTGCAAAAATATAACATCCCTTCCTAAAACTCTTTTTCAAATGCATAGCTGAAATTTCTCTAACAACTACACCTCTTGGAATGCCTTGAACCTTGCCTTGATTTCCTTCTTCATAAATAAATGTGATTGTCCTATTGTAGTAGTCTAGGACAACATGGTATTTTCCCAACCAATCCATTCCAGTTAGACAATTGTATGAACCCAATGGTATGATATTCATATCTACCTTTGTGATGAGTCCATTCATTTCTATTGGAAAATATTTAACCAACTCATTGATCTTCCTCTTAGACCCTATGGCTAAGTGAACTAACCAATATTTATTATGCTTACTCATTTTCAAGTGAAATATTTCAACAATGTTAGAGTTTATGTAACTATGTCTAGCTCCAAAATCAATTAAAATTTCTATGGGATAGTTATCAATCTTACCTTCCACTTCAATCATGGGGGATTTATATTCTACTTGCTTGTTGTCCAAGGTTGAATAAATCCTTGGAATGTTTCCTCCTAGATGTATTCAATTGTTTTAGCCTCTTGAATGTTGTGGACAATCCTCATTCTTTCTCCTTTGTGAGGGAAGTCACTATATACGAGATTTTCCTCACATCCCAACATTGTACAGGATGCTTCCTTGGCCTTTTCCCAAATGAATTTACAATTTTGTGCTTATTTTGGGTTGATTGATCTTGATGATTTTCTTGAGAGTTTTTTTTTTTTAAATGGTGGCTTAAAACCTTTCTTCCTTTGATATTTTTTACCCTTCATCTTGTCATTCCAAGATTTTTGGAAAACTGGCCTTCCTCTCCTATGCTCATAAAGATGGGTTTCTCTTCTTATGGCCTCCTCCAAAGTCTCAGGGTTATCGTATTGTATCTTGTCACTATATAAAGAAGGTATCTGACTCAGAAACCTTTGGATTTTGAATTTCTCATTCTTTATGAAGTCCACATATTTCAACAATTCAAAGAACATCTTCTTATATTCATCCATTGTCATGCTTCCTAACTTGAGTTCAAATAACTCTTTCATATTTATTTCATAGTGATGTTCATACAAATATTTCTCTTGGAAATATTCTTTGAACTGCCCCCACGAGACCTTCTTCTCATCAAGGTTCTTGGTTTTCTTAATTTAATCCCACCACATAGTTTCATTTCCTTGCAAGTGGTAGGTTGAAATTCTAGCTTCTACCCTTGAAGGGTAATTGTGTAGCTAGAAATATTTCATCATTTCCAATAGCCAAGCCTCGACCTATTCTCCTTTCCTATGCTTACTATTAAAATTTGGTGGCTTGATTTTCCTGAGTTCACTTTGAAGGATGTCTACCTTAGACCTTCTTCTCTATATTCTTAAAGGAGACACACTTGGGATGCTCCCAAGACATGAACTTGCACGAGTTTTTCTAGTGGATTTCCTTGGAGAATGATGGTGCCTATTCATGCTTCTTGATAGTCTATCAATCTCATGCTCATCCCTTCTTCTTTGGGATTTGGATGTTGTCACTTGTCTAGCACTAAATACTTTCTTGGTTCCAGAGTCTTTGTTAACTTACCTATGCAACATATTCAGACTCTAAAGTATATCTTCCTGATATTTCATAATCCTTTCATTATCTTCCCTGTATATCTACACTTCTCTATGCATTCTTCTCATAGTCACATGCTCCTGCCTTCCTCTCCTTCCATTAGACTCTGTCTCAGCATTTCCCATGCTAACATACAGACCTATGACCTCTTCTTCATTGCTGTAATATCCCTGTGCATCTTCCATAATTCTAGTACACATATAATAACACAATTTATTTTCATGTACCTATAATTCTATAAGAAATGTGCATGTAATAATTGTTGTTAAAACATGCATACTATACAACATTTCATTAACTATGTTACATGTTATTATTCATCTCAATTTACGAAGAATAAAATGCACTAAGTTAAAATATGATTCCTTAGACACATTCCTCTCTGAAACATCTCTCCAATGGTTTTACTCATGCCTCATTCTGAGTTATGAGTTCAGTTTTGGAAGTGACTTCCATGGTTAGTGACAATGTATTTCAAAAATATGAACCTAGAAATTATTTTATTGAATAAGAAGAGCCCCATAGTCTCACCGTCAATCGTAAACAAAGGCATGGACTCCACCCACTTTGTAAATTATTTGACAACCACGATAATATAACAATGTGCCCTAGCCAAAGGAAGATGGAATGTCGTGAAATCTATCCCTCACTTGGTGAAAGGACCAACAATGATGATAGGAAAAAAAAGGAGCAATATGTGCCCACATATTTCTAGAAAACATTTGACAAGGGTGACATATTTTGATCGCCTCAACACAATCTTTGAAAAATTTCATCCAAAAGTATCTGGTGCACTTAATGTTTTGGGTTGTTTCCAACCTAGAAATATGACCACCACATTCTCCAGTATGGAAATCATTAAGAACAATCTCTGCTTCCTTGTGAGTTAAACAATGACTGAGGATGAAATCAACTCCCTGATGATACATAGTGTCACCGATAATGAGATAATTCTTCGCTTGATGGCGAATATGACACCATTCGTCTCACAAATGATGTGAAGAGAAATTCAAATTATGGGCATATACAAGGATATCCCCGTACCAAGGATCGTTGGAAGTGATAAGGAAGATATGTTCATTTGGAAATGAGTCTGCAATAACGGTTTCCTCACCCTCCCTAGGAAACTCCAACATGATCTTGACAAATACTAACAATTTCTTGGACTTGGTAGATACAAAGTCCAAATCAAACTCTTGCAACATAACAATCCATTTATTGTACCTTCCCCCAATTATTCATCATGTGAGTATGTATTAGAATGGAATAATGTCAACGATTATAGTAGTCTTACACAAAATAATATAATGTTGAAGCCTCTAGAAAATATGCATGGTTGCCAAAGCTAACTTCTCAATGTGCGAGTAATTAAGTTTAGGGCCAATCAAATCATGACTGAGATTGTAAATGACATTCTCATAGAGTGCTTCATCTTCTTGAACTAGAACCATGCCAACAATGGATTCCACAACTGCAAGGTACAAAAATAAATATCTTCTATGGTCTAGGGGACTAAGTAAGGGGGTAGAAACAAGAGTGTTCTTGAGTGCATTGAAATATCATTGCACGAACTAGTCCCAAATAAAGGGGAACCCCTTTTTCAACAAGCACATGAAACCCTTGGTGTTGTCAGCATAATTAGCAATAAATCGATGAAGGAAATTAGCTTTTCCTTGCAAACTTTGAAGTTGAAAATGTTTTGTAGGGGAGGAAACTAAATTATTGCCTCAAACTTTAACAAATGATCATGATCTCCTTATTAGAAACTATAAAACCAAATAAATTCCCCAATACCACACAAAAGATGCACTTATTAGGATTTAGTCGAATATGATAATATTGACATCTTTCAAATATGAGCCTAATATGAGACAGATGATCTTCTCTCTTGTGAGAGTGAGTAGCAATATCATCAAGATAATCCTTAACAATATGTTTGATATTGTGAAAAGTGAAAGACATAGCTCGCTGGAAAGTAGCCCCAACATTTTTAAGGCCAAAATGAATATTCTTATATGTAAATGTACCTCAAGGAAATATAAATGTTGTTTTGTGTAGATCCTTGAGCCAGATTTGGATCTGGTTATAGCTAGAAAATCCATCCATAAACGAAAGTATTTCGCTTCCCGCATAGTCATTGATAACCTGATTGATAAATTGGGTGGGGAAGTTGTCTTTTGGATAAGTTGTATTTGGATCTCAAAATTCCATACAAACACGAATGGTTCGTTTATTTTTATCCACTAGAATAGGATTTAAAACCCATTGAGTAAGGGGAACTAGATAGATGAAACCATCCTTGAGTAGTTTCTGTACCTCCACCTTAATCATTTCTTCCTTTCTTGGGTTATCTGTTCGTAATTTCTGTCAAACATGTTTCACATTTTTGTACGTTTTTATCTCGTGTTCGACAATGTAGAGCTTTATACCTGACCTTTCCTCATTTGACTAGACAAAAACATTGTGAAATTACTTGAACATGGTAGTATACGTGCATACCTCTTCCAGGGAACAATCTACACCGATATAAATACATTCTCCATGACACCAATAGTTCTAGAGATGTCAATCAGAATAGTCCTTGATATATTTTCCATGTAATTTCCTTCAACATACACACCATTCTTAGCTAAGCGGTTCATGAGGCGATCAAAACCTCCACTCAAAGTTGATTGAAATTATCTGTTCTCAACTCAACTAATTTCCGAGAGAAAATATGACCGATGATGTAAATCCTCCTAGTGACTTTTAGGCCCTATCATTGCATCAAGGATAGCCTCATCAGAGAGAAAAACAATATTGATGAAATTGAGTGAGTTGGAAGAATTCAAGGCCCAGATAGGATCTATAAGATGATCCACTTATTCTATCCAAGAAGGATTGGAATCAAAATCCACACATTAGCTTGTTGAATCACCTGATAAACTGTCTTATCTGCAGATAATGATATGGACATCCCAACATGCACACACCCTTCTACCAAATCATACAGAGAGGGTAAAACCCAATGATCCTCAAATTACATCGTTAAAAAATAATTCACTTGAGTCATGGGAATCAAAGATCTTGACTATTGGTATTAAACTGGAACAACATTAATATACAAAATTGGTGCTAAGAAGTTAAAAGTTCCCATCAGAGAAGGATACATCCCAACATCAATATTCACAGTTTCCATCTAGTATTTTTCAGTTAAGGAGACTATGGATCCTATAGTCGCCACAGAGTTAGAGTGGGAAAATGAAATTTGATCATTCGTAATGATTTTCCCATCATGAGGGAAGAACAAAATTAGGAGGACCGAGGATACAACCATTTTCATTGCATATTTCCAATTCCGTTCTAACAACAAGTTGTAGTCAAGTGGAAAATAAATCACTTCAACTTCTATGGAGATGGTTTCCCCCCCAACTGGAAATGGAAGGAGGAGATAATTCAGTGTGGCCTAAAAGAGTGTCCATCAAAATTAGTTAGCAGAGTAGGAGAACGAGAGAGCTCAAAAGAGACAATGGCTTTCCAACAAGATAATGACACCATGCATGTTGAAGTGCCTTCATTGACAATAGTTCTTCGAATAACGTGCTTTGAATACATGACATTAATCTAAAATGTGACATGGTACCAAAGATGAGGCTTGAAATATGTAGTATCGAACTTGATAACTTATAAGATGATAGCAATGCACTCCATGGTGTGGGGAAACTCTAGATCACCTCAAGGGTTTACATCGCACAAGGAGTTTGATCCAAGTACTTGACAATCAAATAGTTGGGCACAACTCAGGCATTAGGGCTGTGTGAATAATGCTTATACCATGAGTTTCTTTTCCTTTAGATGTAGACTCAGGGTTACCATAATCCTGGACTTTGGTTGACACTTATAATTCTGATCCCACCATATTTATGAATGACATAGTACCTTATGGAAATGATGTACCTTGGGTGCCCCCTTGTGCATTTACACCAGAAGATCCTACTACCATATTTTGTCCTTGAGGGAATGGGTTTGTCAACACCAGAGGCTGTTGTTGGTCAACCAATGGTGGGCATCTTCCATTTTTTGGAATTGGGGGGCAAGGTGATATTCTTTACAATTTTTACATTGAAACTTCACCTTCCTCTTTTCTTTCTTAGCCCCTCTAGAATTAACATTAGATCTAGTGTTTTTACTATTGTTCCCACCTCCTTTATTATCCTTACCCTTCTTTTTTTCTCTGGGATGTTGGGTGCCCTTTGGATTTGTTGATTAGACAGAGTGTACATATGACAATTGGACAATGGGAACGATTGAATCCATAGCTTGACTAGTTGAATTTTGATGAATAATCATCTATCTCATCTGGTTTGCGACCAAATCTGTGGTAGCATTATTAAAATAACCAAAAACTCCATCAACATGTGGTCCAAAATTTGGTTTCATAGGGTTAGTACTTGACTGATCTGCATCTGGAAATATATCATACATGATCTAAGATTGATATATATCATATCCAATTGTCAACCACTAAAAATGGCTTCCTCTTCAAAGGATACACTCAAGGTGTAAACATCCTTGGAGATATATGAAAACAAGGATTTGAGATACCATTTTATGAGGAACTTAGAAGGAACCATGGCCTTGATCATCCTTTTTTTCCTATGCCACTCTTGGATATGATCTAATATGTGAGTGGCCTTGTCTTTATATAGCATAGAAAATAAATCAGTACTAGGATTGTACTATGCTGGAAGTTGAAAATGGTTGAGGGAAACCAACACCAAATTGTGAAAGGTTTGAAACCCCGACCCTTGAAGCTTGATGTGCCATTTCACAACAACTCTCGTGAGAGTGTGTTGAAATATATGTAACTGAATGGAGTCATCATTTAATGAATTTGATGATGATCCGAAATCGGATCCAGAAGCCTGATAGGGCTTGAAAAATGCTCAAAAATGAAAGTGCTTAGAATCTGATGAAACCAATGCCATTGCGTCTGTCTCATCTTCCCGATTCTTGCGGTATATTTACTTTGTCAAATGGGCTCCGTATGCGAAAGTTATCGCGTTCTGATCAGAAGCCCAAACAGGTAAAAAGTCAAAGGTCAACTGGTCAAAAAGTCAACGCTGATGACATCAGCATGCTGACTGTGCAGGAGATGACGTGGCACTCTCTAGCTGATCGTGATTGGGCAGGTTCGCTGACAGGGCAGACATGTG
>ML779366.1:495414-521293 GCA_009831015.1 Picea engelmannii
AAGCCCAACAACTTAAGAAATGGTTCTTTACCAATGTGCCACATTATTTCTTATGTTATAAAACCCACAATATTAAATATATTGTATGGTATTATGGTGCATAAAGGAGAGGGCTGGGGGCTAAGCCCCAGCCCGTGGTCGTGAAAACCCCCATATGACTGGGAGTAAAGGGGCACGTGCCATTGAAGGGGGTTGCGCCCATATTATAACTATAAAGTGGGTTTTTAAACTACTTTTTGGGTTTTTATTGTAATTAAGCCCATTTTTAGTTAATTTTCTCCAATTTTGGGAGTTATTGGGTAGTTTTGGAGCCTAAATTTTGGGAGGAAGTTGGAGATGAGAAACCAACTTCCCAGATATATAACCAAGGCCTGTTTGAGGCCAGGGGACAACATTAGGGGCATTCAGAGCAGAATTACGCTGAGGAGAAGCCAAGCCAAAGCCATTTTGAGGCAGAGAAGCTTTTGAGGAGGAGACGTTGTCGAATCATTTCTGGGAGCTCCAGACGTCCGTTTCGCGTGCCATTTTTTTTGCATGGTTCTAGAGATCTGGAAGAACATGACCAGATTAGTCTTGTAGCCATTTGGCATTGCAGTGATGTACTTTTGAGATTTTGACCAGAAATAAAGAAGCCTCCCCCACAGAGAAAAAGGCCCGGAGACATAGGCAAAGTTGTGCCGAACTCCGTTATCAATCTGCGTGTTATGGTTTGCTGTCTATTATTTCATTTTAGATCTGCATATGTGTATATGGCTGTCATAATTCCTCTTCTTTCCTCATTCTTTCACTAAGTTTCTCAAATGGTTAATTAATGCATGCAAAATTAAAACTCAACCATAAGTCATTAAAATATCCTACGGATCAGATGAGCACCATAGATGAATGTCATTACATGATCTCCCAGATCCTCACTAGCTTTGGATTCAAATTTTAGAATTTCCAAGGTAATTTAGTGGGGACAAGGGGCCAATTTGGATCATGACACATTGGGTCATTCATTAGTTTCAATAAGTATGGAAAGTTTAACGTTGTCAGAAATGGAAGTCTCAGATGCATGCTAGAATTCCAATTATTGGGGTTAGAAACCCCAGGTTGGTTGGCAACCAGAAAAGGATATCTTGGATCGTTACTGGCACCAGGTTTCCAGGAAGAGTTTGTTGATAGGCCAAGGTTTTGATAAAAACCATGAAATCCCTGGATAAAAGGAGGAATTATTCCACCCATCAGGTTTCCATAAGACTGGATAAGGTTTTCCCTCACTGACATCCCTTGTGAAGGGAAAGGCCCTTACGTAGGGTTTGTTGTAGTATAGGAGAAAGTACTAGAAGGTTGCCAATAGGTCCTTACATAGAGCATTACACACTACAACATTATATATAAGAACACATAAACATATAGAAGAACATACAAAAGTGGGGGAGAACCATCAATAACTTTTATTATATATATGTCCAAAACAACATCTATATCTCCATTACATTATAGTGTATATATATGTGTGATATACACTTACCAGTAGATAACATTCCTTAATAGTTCAATCGATCGACGTCGACTGATAGGTCTAGTTAGAAAGGCCAACTTTCCCCTACAACATCCCCCCCTTGCTTAATTCCTTGCTCGTCCTGAACAAGAGGGGAGTGTGACAAAATACAATTTTTTCTACTATGTCCTATTTGATTTTATTACAAAAAGAGAACGAGAGAGAGAAAAAGAAGAAGAAGATAACAAAGGATGTTGATGTTGGGTCCTACTGTGATTTGTCTTCTTCATAGATTTCCTGATGGTTGCACTAGATGCTCGTTTGTATCCGAAGGGGCCTCCCACTCATTCATTCTTACATTGACTAATAGGGGTTATACTTTTGTTGGATCATGCGATTCCTTAGATCCTTCGATGATAAATGGTAGTCTTTCGAATGGTGTTTGATAAATCGTCGGGGATGAATGTAGAAAATTATTGGGGAATATTTGTCATTCATAGATTGAATGTTGAGCTTCTATCTCCATTTTATTCATTTGTCTCAAAAATTCTATCTTTTCTGTCAAGAGCGCTTCATTTACTGAGGTCAACTTAGGGTTTATGTTTTGCTTCACTTCCTTAGTTTTCTCTTTTATTTTGTCGAGGTGTCTTGATTCTTGATCTATTATCATATGAGCTTTGATAGCTTCTTTCAACCATTCTATTTTTTTTTCTAGGTCTAGCTTGGCCACTTTTTATTTCTCTAACTAGCTAGATATAACCTGTTTGGATTTCATCGGTGCCAAAATGTCGGGCTGTTTTCAGGCCAACAATTGCAGATTTCTACATTTTGAGTTTTTTGTATGTGGAAAAAAAATATGTTGGCCAATTATTGAGTATTGTGCTTAGAGTGGATTATTGTGAGCTAGCCAACTCGAATTGTTCTTGGACCACCTTAAATTTCTCCAAATTGGATTGCAATATTACTGTTGTTTTTTGGGATAACCCAACTTGACTATCTCTTATTTCCCTGTTATGCATCTGCTTGAGATTTTTATTTTCTTTCCTTAAGTTATTTATTTCTTCCTGATTATTTTCCCCTGTGGATATGAATTCTTGGATCAAAATTCTCATTACAATGAGAGGACCAACTCCTTCCATTGAATGGTCAATGCACAATTGTTCTTTTGCAAGGTACATAATTTTTTAGTATTTGTTTCTCCTTGATCCTTCTTTCTTTAATTCACGTTCTTTCGCTCAGGGCCTTCTTCCACCCATTTTTTTCTTCTGTCGATACCTCATTGTATAAGTCCATTATTTGTTCATCTGATGTGACTGTTGGTTCGAATTCCGTCTTTGATCGTGGTTCTATCGACCCGCCTAGTTTAAATGTTGTGAATGTGATTGTGGCCTTCTTATTTTCCTTGGTTAACTTTTGCTGTTCTAGTTTGTTTCCTTCTACTTTGTCTCTACTAGAGCCTTCTTTAGACTCTTTGTTGCCTTGATTTTCTTTATTTTGCTGTCCAATTTCCGACTATATATTTTCATTTTCATCCTTTCCTTGATCATGTATGTTGGAATGATCTGTGATGTCAATATGACTTGAAGGATTTTATGGTGGTGATTTGTTTTCCGCGTCAGTTCCTTCTTTTTGTTCTCGTGTCAAACTAGTAGGATTTTCCTGATCCTTCTGCTGATTTTGATTATCTTTTCTTGTTTCTTGATGGAATTTTTTCAGCGAGATGGGATTATTAAATGGTTGTGCCTCAGTTGTATTTTGTGCAGGGTGATTGTGCTATGATCCCTTTATGTTTGTACCATTTTCCCTTGTGTGTTCTAATGTATTTGATACACGTCGATTTTCTAGATTTGGTTCAACTGCTGGCTGGTGTGAGTTGGAAATTGTTGAAATGTTTGATTTCTTAGTGGTTCCATTATGCATATTAGAGTTTATTTCCTCCGACCCTGAGTGCTCATAACTTCCCTTATTTCTATTATCAAAAATTATTTCCTTGGATGATATTTTTTGAGGTCTTCTTTTGATTTTCTTTCCTTGCTTCCCTAACTTCTTCATTGTTGTTTTTTCTTCAATAATTGGTGTCACCCTGGGTGGAGGATATTCTCTTGTAAGGCCAAACCATCTTGTGCATGAATTCTTTGTAACTAGTCTCTTATTGAGGTTGGGTCAACCGACTTCGATTGATGTGTCTCAACTGGGGTTGATCGTTGTGTGCTACGTTCATGTTTCTCATCCATCCTTTGTTTCTTTTGTCTTCTCGTTTTAATTTTCTTCTCTAGAGCTGCTATGGTTTTCTTTTCATTTTCATTCTTTTCTTTCATGTTGGCTATAGATTCTTGGAATTGTGGGCCAATGCTTGACTTTAATATGTTGTTAGTAAATTCTTGATCCTTTTCTCTTTGTCGATCACTCTCAACTAACTTGTTTGTAAAGTAGACAATTTTATGTACTGTTTGTGGATTACTAAAGTCGAGGGTTGAATTTGATTGAAATGTTCCCTACCAAAACATATTTACATCATCAGAAACTGCATTAACATTAATAGGTTGCTTACCTTTAATTTTTTTTTCTTGTTGCTTTATTTTCGTCGGGGTCTGCTCAACTTGAGGACTCGCTTTGTCGTCCAGGTTTTGAACAAATGGATCTGTATAAAGCATTGATTCCATTTCTTCTTCTTTTTCTTCATCTGTCAAAGGTGTTATGATGTATGATTTAGTACTTAATACATCAGGTGGGATTGTTGTTTGGAACCCTATTTTTCTGTCTATCTCTTGAAAGATTTAGAACTTTGTCTGTTGATAGGATAATTCTTTGGTGGCGACCCTTTGTTAATTCCACACCACATTTTGGTGTAGTCGATCCCAAGTTGCATGTGTTCTTTGGGAAGTAGGGCTCAACACACATTTTGTTCGACTCTCCATTTAAGGGAGAAATTATTGAGATGGTTCACCCAACACTTGAATATTATCTTTGATGGTGGTGCCTTTGATATTCTGGATACCCCAGGTGCAAAAACAATGTAGTTGTTCATAGTTGGAACCTACTTTAAAGTGAATGCACGCTCCCCAACATGATCGTTTTGAATCATGGCGATCCATATTAGAAGTGTTGGGAATTTGTTGGCCCACCCATACTCTTGACAACTGCCACAATTGCTTTTGATTAACATGGCTAGATGTTTGGCCCAGTCGAACCATGCTCTTGATTGGAGTATTTGGCTAGTTGGTTCTAACATTGTGAGCTTCACATTCGAAGCTCAACCAACAACTATAAAGAATAGGGAAACTATAATGCATTTCCACTTGGCATGGTGGTTTATTACTTTGTTAATTAGAAACCCTTTCGAATTTTTGGCTGATGTTCCACTTGTGAGGGTTTGCAAATAGTCATTAGTATTTAGAGTTTTAGGCATGGGTGTGCCCCCGTGTGGTGTTCTCGTGATCCTGTGGATTAGACCTCCCGTGATTGCAACTAAGTACTTGATCCAAAGGTATCCACTATGATAGCAACTTACGAGGAACTTTGTGGCTTCCTATTTACATCCGTCGAATTTTGCGATTTGGGGTGCTCCTAGAAAATGACGAATTACAACTTTCTCGAGGAAATTAGTTTCCTCCTTCCATTGGCCATTGTCCACTCCCCATGCCATAAAATTATGCCATTGTCGAGAATAGTCTATTTCTTTGATTCATGACCCACGAATGTTCTGCATTCGCACTTGTAATTCTTTTGCACCTGCTTTGTTGACTTTTTCCTTTGTTCTTTGTTCATATGAGGAATTTTTTACTTGTCCCCTCATTTTAGGCATATATGTAATTTCTTTCTTATCATGTGAAAATTTATAAATTTTTGGAGTTGGGCATGTCGCTTCAACTATGGGGCTCTGCTTTCTTGAATGCTCTGGTGTAAATAACAATGAGGAAAAGTCATACACTTCATCCATATTTATAGGTGGGAATTGGAAGGGAACTCTAATTCATCCGTTGGTGACATTAAATCACATGCCTTGATTATAATATCAAATTCATGTGAAAATATGTTTGTATCATCCATGATATGGTGGTGAATCTTCTTCTGTTGTTCATTAATTGCATCTTCATGGTGGCCAACTATTTTTGTGGGATCAAGTTTTTTTTATCTCAGGGAGTGCGCTCAACTTGGTCATTTTTGAATTTTTTCCCGTGGTTGAGTCGATTCTTTTCGTCAATCAGAGTTCTTTGATTGTGGTATCCTACTATGTTGGTTTCTTCTTTCCTGTCATTTCAACTAATACTTGGTCTTTCAAAAACATGCTTGTGTTGCTTGAGATGTTCTTGGTTACTTGAATTAATATTTGCATGCTCACTTGATTGATATTTTTCCCACTTGCTTGTTCATCGAAATTCACATTTGTGAGTTTCCTGGTCAATCAGATGGTGCATTGTTCTTTCATTGGATCGATTGGTACGCTTGTTTAGATAATGCCGCAGGTCTTGATGAAGTATTGAATTTGGTCTTGCTTTCTGCATTTCTTCTTTGTTTTTTGGTTGAAGACTTTGTTCTCTTCTCATTTTTGCATAAATGAATGCTTTGATGGTTTGTAGTGATTATATATCTTGTATTTGGTGAATTGTTTTCCTATACCTAGCTGTGGTAACCGACTTATTAGTTACTTTATTCAGGTTTTTCTTAATCCTACTTAGCTTCTCTTTTTGTTTGATTTTTCCCTTTTTCTTCCTTTGTTTAGGACTTGATTTAAAAAGAAATATTTTAATTTCTTTTGCAGTTGCTTGCAGGAGTGCCTCCTCTGATCTGAATTCGAAGTCCTTAAGAAAGTTACTCTTAATTACATTCCATTCAAATTTATTCATAGGCGCATATTCTATCTTATACCATTTATGTGGTATGCCAAATAATGTATTCCGAAACATGTGCGTGCATACTCGTTCATCTCGATATCCTTATTTTTTACATTTCTTCTCACATTGTTGAAAGCTACTGGGTTTGAATGTTGGAATATCTAGGTTTGTCGATAATTGTCTCCCCCCAAATATTTCTACAAAGTATAGAGTGGCAATGTTCCATGTCTATAGTTGAGGTGCATGCGTTTCTTACCATCTGGCGACTTGACCTATGAAGGACTCGAATAGACTTTTAATTCTCCCCTATTCTCCGACCAACTTGGATACTTCTTCAACATGCTCTAACGAAGAGTTCCTTTAATTGAATCATAGTGGTTTCCTTGATTTTATATGATTCAAAATGTGTGTTGACGTTTTCTTCATCTTTTTTTCTTCCACAATAGGCACAACTTATAATGAGAAGCATGATTTGGATCTTGTTATTGGTATGGCTTCTATCGACCGACATTCTTTTTCTTGAGATTTGCAATTCTCCATTTTCCAATTGTACAATTATGTATCTGAATTTTGTCCTATTGATAATGGGGATCCAACCAAGATTTCACCTTCATTGTTCAACTCTACATCATCTATTTTCTCATTTATTACTTGATATAGTCATCGAGCTTCATGAGCTGCATCCCATGTATCGACCCAAAGTTTTCCTTCCTTTGGATCTAATGGGATTATGATTTTTCTTCCACTTCCTTTCAATTTAATCATATCTCTTTCGAGGGAGATATTTATGCATATGATATTAAAATCATTATTAATTATATTTAAAACTAATTGTTGTTTTTGAAAGAAATCTGAGCACCAATGCGACATTACAATAATGTGTGCACCATGTGTCGTGAAAATATTTTTTGAAAAAAACCTCGATATCGACATGGCTTATGATCCAATGGAATGTGTTATACCACTGCAACGGTTACTAAACACCCCATATACAAGTAAAAAAACCTTATAAAAATATATAGCTTAAAAAATAAAATCCCCTTGTGAAATATAGAGAGAGAAACCAAGAAATATAACAAGAAATCTAAGGCTTCTAATACCGATAGTAATTATGAAACCCTTGTATTTTCTTAGAATGCACTAAATATAGTTTCAATCAAGCAGGGATAAATTGACATGATTAATAGAATGAAATCAAATATTTGAAATTTCTCCTTTGCAGATTTGTATGTGGCCTACGATGATCCCTTCCAAATTTGGCTCTTCAAAAAAATCAACTCTCTCCAAAGTCTTTGTTGGTAAATCTCTCTTGCAAAAATTTTCCCTCTTAATTTTGCCAAAAAAATGAAATAATGAATAGTGTTTTCATTTATAAACACATATTTTTCGAAAAATGAAATTCCCGCTCATTTTTTTTCTTTATATTTTGGCGCATTGATGATAAACCTGAGCGTTTTTTTTGTAACATACATTTTTGGTGCACTATACAGTTTAGCACATTTGTACACTTTAAAGAGAACCAATGTGCTTTAAAGCAATGGTGCACTTTGTAAATCTAAATCACTAATTAAAAGTATACATTTAAGATTGAAGTTTTCTTTTTCGCTATACATTCAATGCGCTACACAATTTTAGGCTCCCTAGTGCATTATTAATCTACAAGACACCAGTGTCAATTTTATTGACATAATAAAAATGCAAACCTCTACAAATAAATTTTGTAGAGAGAGTAACAAAGGTGATGATTTGGTGCTTTTCATAATTTAGCACATTAGTGCCTTCTTATATATATAGATTCACATGTGCGTTTGTAAATAATTAAGAGCACCGATAACTTTTAAAAACAATTTGAATTTTTTTTTGAAGATAGATTGTTCCATGTTTCCCAAACTTTCATTTAAGAATTCATTTGTGTATTGATGATGGTTTTCGCTCAAATGCAGGAAAAAAATGTTACAATATCAAACATCCAATTCTTAAGATTCTATCTCATTCCATATCGTTGCAAGTTCATCAACTTCTCCCCTAACATTTGAAGCAAGTCTAGATTTTATTTATAATTCATTTATCTAATTGAATTTATGTCATTTATGCATGTGCATTTGAATAATTGTTCATTGAATTTTGTAGGATCATGATTTTGGATCAAGTTTGGATGTGAAAGATATTCCACTAGTCCAAAAATTTTGCAATCTATTATGAGGAGAAATACATCGTAGACAAATGTTTGATGAAAATGGACAACTAATTTATCCTCCCAATTGTAAGATGCCATCTTCCAACAACCTATAGCCTGGGTCAACAATATTACATTGTGAATTTGATCTCTTTTATGACACACCATTGGTATGTGGTTTTTCAAAATGTAAAGGGTTGAAGAAGAACCCTCCACATGTCACATTGTCCCATTGTATTAATGATCGACTATCCAAATTTGATGGTCTAATACCTCCCACTGTAGTCAAGAATCCAATAGGTGATAGAGAAAAGACACATAGGAACACTTTCCATATGATCATTTTTTGAAAGTTGGAAGCCAAATCAACTAAGCTTTGTCCTAAATTGGAGAACCCATCTCCTTCTATTGAGTCAATAGAGATTTCCAGTGATCCAAAGTATGATATCAATACTACCCAAAACATCTCTACTAGGAGATCCAAAAAGTTGTATGATATAAGAGAAAAATTGTCCAAGTACACACAAAACCACGTTCAATTGTCGGAAGACAACAATAACTTCCCTCTTCCTATCCATTTTCAAAGTAAATACCAAACTTATTACAACCGAGCTTTGTATGGTGCTTGGCCATCTTCCATGTCTGTGCTCATTGTTGAAACCAAGTTCTCTTTTTGTGGTAATAGTTATATGATTTCCAAGTCTAAAATATATGTTGCAAATCTTGGGTTTTTTTATCCTTTCACATGTATTCTTTCCTCCCAAACAATTAGTAACACTTATGCCAATTGCACAATCCTCTTTATAGTCGGTCTGATTAATTGAATACTATTAAATACAAACATAACCTTTCCATGTATAATATGTGCATGAATGATTATGCTTTTGGAAACTTTAACAGGAAAAACCTGTTATATATCGATGGTGATCCACAAAATCATGGGAACATTGTAAGGTTCATAAATAGTTGTAAGTCCTCATTATTTAGTGCAAATTGTTCTTTTGAGGAACACTCCAATGACAAAGAGTTCTTTATGAAAATGAAGGCATCCATATATGTTGTTGTGCATGCAATACATAGTTTGTCTCCTGGTGACGAGTTGTTAATAAACTATAACTTTCGTATACCACTAGTCACTCATAAAAAATACCTTGCATTGGGTCTACCTTTAGACGTTCCCTTGGGGCATAAGAAAAATATGATTGAGTAACTGTATTTTTGGATTTTCAATTGAACTAATGTAAATGTATTTCTTAACTTAACATTTGTTTTATAAAGTGGTTGGTTACATGTTAAAATCATTACATCAAAGATGAGGACTAAACCCTATAACATCTACATAGGGACTTTTGTTTATTTTATTTATTGAGTTTTATTCATACTTTTATATTTTAAAATATTAATATTAATACAAATTAATTTAATTTAATATTCTTTTAACCTTAACAAATTAATTATTTTCTTCACTAACCAAATCTAATACTTACATTTCCTTACCAGGATATTCATAAAATTGGTGGTAGAGAAAATAATCATAAAGTGATTTAAAACAAATTGTGTATACCAAAATTCATTACTTTTAATAATTTATTCTCATATTTAATAATTTTAATTATAATATTTTTTTAAAATATGACAATTATAAATTGAATTATGAATAATTATTATAACCAAATACAATTATGAACATGTTAATTTAAAATCAATGAAATGTAATCCTTAACATATTTTTTTTAATAGAAGATTGAACTAATACTTACACACTTTTTTAATAGAAGATTCATAAAGTTTGTAATAGAGTTAAAAATTGTAAAACTATTTATGAAAGGAGTATAGATCAAAATTTATTATTATATTTTTTTTATATTTAATATTTTAAACTTAATTAAATAAATTATAATAGTTGAATAATATAAATTAATAAAATTTTTGGAAAAATAGAATAATTTTGATTTTAGTAAATGATTATATTATAGCTTTGTCTTGTAATATTTGAATAATAAAAATTAGTAAAATAACATTATTATTACATCATTATTATTATTAGTGAATAATCATATAATAATGTTATTACTACAATATATAAAAAAGATAATTATTCAAATTAGAATCATTTCACTCATCATATTTATGTATTTTTCTTTGTAAACATGTTTAAACAACATATTGTATCTTGTTGGATAACAAAAAATTCATCTTGAAGAAGAATTAAATATTATATGATATTAATGGTTATAAGATTTTGCAATCACAATCCAAAGTAAACGATTTCATAAAACTAAATTTAAACATTATATATATGACAACTTTGAATTCTAATGAGTGATACATCTCAAATTTAATTTAAAAACAGAGAAATAATTAGCGTACTCATAACACATTTTATAAATAAATCAACATCAACATGATTTGAAAAAACACAATATACATGTGTGTTATATTGTTTATAGCACACCCGTGTGATTAAAAGTGTATCGGTGTGGTTATTACATAAAAATACATCGATACATAATTCAATTGATAAAGTACATATGCAAAGTTTCACAATTAAAGATTTTTGGAGGTTCTGCTTTGTGGAGGAAATCACTCTTTGTCTCTCATAATTTAGTGTACAAACTCAATCCTCTGCCACTCCCTCAATGCTGTAGCTCGCATCACCTCCTCCATGGGTTGCTCGACTTTTTCCAAGTTACCATCCTCGTCATTCCCGTGGCCATAATATGAACTCATGTCAATTAACTTGTAAATAACATACCGACACCTCCTCTTCTTCACCTTAGGGGGCTTATCGAATAACTCTTTGATGTAGAGAAATTTTGTAGCCTGAAGTATCTGTAACTAAGTCCCTTTCCAGTGGCACCAACCACATCAACTTCGTTCCTTCCCAATTCCTTCATCTTGGCCCCTACTTTGGAATAATTAAGATTTCCAAGCTCTACGATTAGAGCTTCCTAGTGCATAAGAAAAGAACCCTGGTGGATGTCTTAATTATAATACTGGTTCAACCTCAAGAATGACCTAAGGCCCATATTATATATTTAATAGAAGTTAAGAAGAACATTTGGAAAAACAATTGATGATCCATAAGCTTTGGTTGCATGCCTTATCACAAAATATTAAGCATTTCCTTGGCCTCGACTTGCTCCTCCATGAGATCCCCATTCATGTATTTACTAAGAATCTCATGTTTCTTCTTCTCAACAACCATGCACTAGATCCCTTTCTCATATGGAAGGGGAACATGTGAAACAAACTCCCGCTCTCTTTGTTGTTGGTTTCCCTTGTCCCACTCTCCCATTTATTATGCCACATCTTACCTTTCCTTAAACAAGACTAGCTTAACGGAAATGACCTCTCCAGTCCTAATCATCAACACGACCTCCCTCTTGAAAGAATTGATCATTTTCCACTCCATTAGTGCTTTGGCCCACATCTCCTTCTCTGCGAGCCACTTGAACTTATCCAAGATACCGTCCTCGTAATCCTCGTAGCCATAATAACTGGCATCGATTTTCTTGTAAATATCATACCTATACCTCCTTTTCTTCAACTTTAGGGACTTATCGAATATCTCTTTGATGTCAGTGAGGAATTTCCTAGCCCCACTTGTACAATTGGTTGCTGGAAGATGGCATGTTAAAATATTCCAGCAACCAATTGTACAAGTGGGGTTGCAAAATTCCTCCTTGACGTCAAAGAGTTATTGGATAAGCCCCCCGAGGTGAAGAAGAGGAGGTATAGGTATGATATTTAAAAGTGAATTGACACCAATTATTATGTCTATAGGGATGGAAATAATGGTATCTTGGAGAAAGTCAAGCAACTTACGGACAAGGAGATGGGAGCCAAAGAGACAAGGGAGTGGTAGAGGATCGATTCTATCAATAGGGAGGCCAGGTTGATGATCAATAGGGGAGAGGTTGTTGGCATTAAACTGGTTCTATTTGAGGAAGAGGAGTATGTGGTAGAATGAATGGTAGAGAAGGACAAAGGAAACTAGTAGCAAAGAGAGACATATTTTGTTTCCCATGTGTCCCTTCTGGATGAGAAAGCGATCAAGCACATGGTTGTGGAGAAGGAGAAATGTGAGATTCTTAGTAAATACATGAAAGGGGATCTCATGGAGGAGCAGGCCGAGGCAAAGGAAATGCTTAATATTTAGCGATAAGGCATGCTAGCAAATCTCATGGATCATCTGTTGTTTTTCCAAATGTGTTTATTAAATTCTATTAAATATATAATATCGGCTTTAGGTCATTCTTGAGGTTGACATTGTATTATAATTAAGACATCCACCATGGTTCCTTTATTGTTGATCAGGTCAAAGGGGCATTGGGAAGCTTTCATTGTAGATTTTAGTAGTCCTAATTATTCCAAAGTAGGGGCTAAGATGATAGAATTAGAAGGGAACAAAGTTGATGTGCCCGATGCCATCGAAAAGGACCCTAGTTATAAATACTTCGAGGCTATTAAATTCCTCCTTGACCTCAAAGTGTTATTCAATAAGCCCCATCGAGGCAAATAAGAGGAATTTTAGGTATGTGATTTAAAAGGGAATTGATGCCCATTCATATTATTCCTACATGAATGACAAGGATGGTATCTTGGAGAAAGTTGAGCAGCCTGCGGAGGAGGAGATGTGATCTAGAGTGCTAAGGGAGTGGGAGAGGATCGAGTCCATGCACTAAATTATGAGAGGCACCGAAGAATGACCTCTATTTTTTCCTTTGCAAAGAAAAACCTTTGCAAAAGTTAATTGTGGAGGTTTGCATAGGTAGTTTGAGAATCAAATTGTTTTTCTTTTGGTTGTTATTGCTACTACTCCTGCACTTGTCATTGTCATCATATCTAATTCAAATACAATTCTTTTAACAAACATATATATAGATAAAACAAATTGAAATTATAAAACACACACACACACACATATAACTAATTTGTATTTATAAAAAATTGAAATCAATATTTTGTTTGCAAAAAAAAATGGAAAAGTAATCGGTGCTATTACAAAAATCAAGCATCGTTCTCGATGCTCCATATTAGACACAAAACACTGACAAGTGGTGTGTTAATTCTAACAAAATGGTGCTTCATTGTTATTCAAGCACTGATACATACATAGAGATGCCTCATTTTCTTGATCACATTGGTGATGGGGTGTCCAACAAGACGCCCCACTATGCCATTTCACATATGTTTTGTGCGACATGGTGGGGTTGGTTCTACGGAACACACCACTTTGTTAATTTTTGGACTAATAAACCAGGAAGTGCGATTTGTTATATGCAAAGAACTGGTACTCTACATTCCTTGGAGAACCAACAGAATTTCAACGGTGCATTGTATTTTATGATGCACTTGTAATGAGTGCATTTTAGAAGATGCACCGCTATGATAAATTTTTAAATATTTGTACCGATGCCACTTTGTTAACAACATCGGTGCATTTTGTTGCATTGAACACACCGATGTTCCATTTTTCTAATTTTTTGTGCTTTTTTACCGGTGTTTTTTTCTTAGAACACATCGGTAACGAGGCGTCCCATAAGAAGAACTACTATGGAAAATTATTATATATTTTACCCAATTCCTTGCAATACACACCACCAATTCATTTTATTGGATTTGACACATTGCCATCCAATTTTTTTTTTATGGAAAATTGGGCGATGTGATCGGTTAATAGAACGCATGGGTGCTCCATTTGTTTTAGAGCATGGGTGTTTTGTTAACTAGTGGGTTTTTTTTTATAACACACTATTTATGGGGTGTTCTAAAAATTCACCACTATGTTAATTTTTTGACAGTTTAGTGGTGTCATTCTGTGAACGACATGATCCATATTATGTTGAGAAGTAAATGAGACAAACACAAAAATATAGTAGAGAGTATAAAAATACAGTGAAACCTGACTTCTATTAATGAAACAGATAGAAAAAACATTGTAGAACACATATTGGCAGCATGGGGTAGCTTATCTCTGAAAATAAAGAGATGGGGTAGCTACACTTCATTCAAAACAAGATTTACATCACACTCGATTGCATGATTAAAGGGCATCCTTCGCCTCAATTATATATGAGAGAGTGAGAGGAGAGCAATTCCCAATATGCATGTGGTATAAATTAGTCTAAGTTTATAAAATTCCATAGGCATGTAAAATACTAGGACTTTCTGGGTGGTCACCCATCCCAGTACTACTCTAGCCTGAGCATGCTTAACCAAAAAGTTCTAATGGGATTCAGTGCATTAGCGCTATGTTGTAGGCATGTACATAAGACTAGTAGGAAATCATTACATGATGTTTGTAATTAACAAATGAAGATGGCGTTACATTCCATTCCCTATAAACAGGGTGAATCTAATGGTTTATCAAAACTACAGGGTTGAAATTTTGATTCAATGGAAAAGGTGGATGGATACTGAGATCCACCTGGATCATTCCTCCCCCCTTAGGAAGAAATGGTCCCGATTGTGTCAAGTTTCCTCAGGAGATGGGGAAACTTCTGTTGAATTTGAACCTTGGTGAGTCATTTTCCTTGTTGAAGTAGATTTCCTTCTTGTACTTTTCATGTGGAAGGATTCCATGACCTTGTTGAAGGTGTTGGATCCATTCAACAAATATGGTTGCATGATCTTCCTTGGTCTGAGTGTGGAATGACTCTGTCGGTGAAGATGCAACAATAATAGATATATCAATGGGGGCTAATGGTTGGAACCCCAAGCACACTTGAAAAGGGTTGTGTCCAAAAGATCTATGCTGAACATATGGAAGAATCTCATTCTCTTTATGCTCCTCTACAATATTTTTGACTTGCTTCTACTGGATAGAAACGTCTTGGGTCGAGGCTGTAGTGGTCGCAATGACCTTCTGTTTACCATCTAACTAGATGGTGAGGAGGGAAACATTTTTGATATGAGAGATTAATTTGTGGCATTGTTTTTATGAGATCAATGAATTGGCAGTAGTTGGATCTACCTTTGGTACCCTATAGAGTTGACCTCCCAGAGTAAAAATGACACTGTAGGGTCAAGACTCATAGATAGTGTGATGTTTCCACATATATGGTTGTCCTAAAATAACATCACAGATATCAAGTGGGGAAACATCACACACTACATAATCCTTGAAGGGATTGATGCCATAGGATAAGTGGCATTGTTGGCTGACACAAATGTCTCGTCCTTGAATCAACCATCCGATGGTGTATGGTTGGGGGTGTGGTATTGTTGGAAACTTCAATATCTTGACAACCTCGGTTGAGATCAGGTTCTTCTGACTCCCGTTGTCAACAATGAAATGCAGTGGGGTCCCCTTACCCACATCTTTGAGTGGAAGAGGCACTCCTCCTCCTCAAGCTCCTATGATTCTTATGGTTGTGTTGTTGGGGCTGCAATGGTAGCAGTGGGTTTTGCATCGATGATTAGTTTCCATTTATTGTGCTTTGAATCAGAGTCAAGTTCCAATTATATTTCTTTGAGCTCAACCACCAATGAATGTTTTGAGCGACATTCATCCGTGTTGTGCCAAGGGATGTTGTGGAACTCACACCACTTTCCAGTGTCTTTATTAGACTCTCTGTTACCCTTCTTTTCTTGTGTCTTGGAATGGATCTCTTGATGTTAGAATTCCTTTCTCTGTCCTTCATTCCATGAGTTAGGGTTTCCTTTTCCATGATTATGTTGTGGCGTATTTTCAAACCCAAACCCTCGCTTACTCTGTTGCTTGAATTTCTACTCAATTTTGACCACATATTGATAAGTAGCACCCAATGAGGAGATGTTCAAGAAATCCATCTCTGTTTGGATGTACCTATGTATACCATTGTGATACTTCAAAACCAGGTGCCACTCAGAGTCTTTGATACCCAAATTTGAGCACAAGGTATGAAAGATATTAGTGTACTTTGGCACCATTTGATCTCTTTTCTGACGCAGAGTTGTCCATCTCATGTACTGGTCATCATAGTTTTCGACAGGTTAGAACTCCTCCTTTAGGGCATCTACAAAATCTACCCAAGTGGGTTCTCTCTTGAATGGTGTAGATTCATCTATGGTGTACCTCTCCCAGTAACCTTCCCACCAAGCTCTGACACGGGGAAGGGATTTAAGGAGTGCAAAGGTGATATTTTCCCTGTTGGAGAAATTTTGGACGGAGTAATAACCTTCTAGTAGATTCAACCATTTTTCTAGAGCATCTGCATCTATTTGGCCTTCAAATAAGGGGATGTCAAAATCAAATTGTACCTTGAAGGGGGTCGCACCTCAAAAATGGTTGCTTGTTGAAGATGCCTCGGTCATCACCATCAATATTCTTTGAAGGATATGAGTGAATTTTTCCATCATCTCGTTCCTCTGTCGCACAAGGGCTTCCTCAAGCAACACCTTTAAATGATCTATTGTACTGTCATGTCTCTTTTCTTCCACCATTGGAGGTCACTTGGCCAGAGAGAGAGGTTTTAATCAAGTGAAACTAGCTGGAGACCCAAAACTCTATACCCTGACCTTGTCAGAGAACTTCTCTGAGAAATGAAAAGGAGAAAATTTTTCTGATACCACAGATCTGGATTATTCTCATAACAAAATGATACAAAAACAAATATAATAGAGAACACAAAATACAGTGAAAGTCAACTTTAATTAATGAATTAGATAGAAAAACATTGTAGAACATAGATTGACAAAATGGGGTAGCTTATCTATAAAAAGAAAGAGATGTTGGCTATGCTTCATTTGCAACATGATTTACATCACACTCCATTGCATGGTTAAAGGGCCTCCTTCACCTCAATTATATAAGAGAGTGAGAGGAGAAGAATTCCCATGATGCATGTGGGGTAAATTATTCTAAGTTTATAAAATGCCATAGAAATGTAAAATACTAGGACTTCCCGGGTGGTCACCCATCCCAATACTAATCTATCCCGAGTGTGCTTAATTGTGGAGTTCTAATGGGATCCGGTGCATTAGCGCTATGTTGTAGGGATGTACATAAGACTAGTAGGAAATAATTACATGATGTCTGTAATTAACAAATGAATATGAAATTACATTCCATTCCCCATAAAAGGGTGAATATCATGGTTTATCAAAACTGCAGGCTTGAAATGTTGTTTTAGTGCAAAAGGTGGAAGACCACCTAGATCCACCTGGATCACGACACCAATGCATTTATTTATCCTCATCCTTTCTCCTTTGTGAGGGAAATCTCTATAAAAATGGTCTCCCTCACATCCCCAACATTGTATGGGTTGCTATCTTGGCCTTTTCCCAAATGAATCTATCATCCTGGGCTCATTTTGCGCTTGCTATCCTTGTTGATGTGCTTGAGAGTTGTTTCTAAAAAATGGTGGCTTTAAACCTTTCTTTCTTTGCTTCATCTTTCATTTGTTCTTGTCATCCCAAACCTTTTGAAAAGTTTATCTTCCTTTCATTTGTTCATACATATACTTATCTTTTCTTATGTCTTCATCCAAGGTCTTGGGCCCATCAAAATGAATTTTATCATTGTAAAAAGAAGGTATCCCACTAAAAAATATTTGTATTTTTACCTTCTCATCCTTTATGAAACTAACATGCCTCAACAATTCAAGGAATCTCCTCTCATACTCATCCATTCTCATGTTTCCAAGCTTGAGTTCAAATAACTCTTTCATCTTCTTGTCATAATATTGCTCTTACAAGTATTGTTGCTAGAAATATATCTGGAACTGCCTCCATGGGTCCTCTTCTCGTCAATGTGCTTAACCTGCTTGAGTTGATACCACCATATAGATGCTTTTCCTTGAAGATGGTAGGTTACAATTATCGCTTCTACTTTAATTAATAATGATAGGTTGCAATTAACCTCTTCTCTCTTTATATGTTCTCCATCAAATGATGGTGGCTTGAGCTTTCTGATCTCTCCTTGCAAAAAATATGACTCGAGCCTTCTCCTTTGATTTTTGATAGGGCACACACTTGGGCTACTCTCTGGCCCTAAACATGCATGTTCTCTTCTAGTTGATTATCCTGGTGAATGATGATCTCTGCTAACACTCCTTGATTTCCTAGATCCCCTATGTTCATCCCTCCTATCATGAGATATGGATGCAACCACTTGTCTAACACTTGTTGAGAATCAGAGTAATACTGAGAGGGTGGGTGAATCATTATTATATCAATTTTCTCAAATTTTCTTTTCTTTTGATTGTTTAATATTATTTTAAAGTTCTTCATCACCAATGTCTGAAAAAATAAAAATAACATAGAGAACACAATACACAAGCATGTTTACGTGGAAAACCAATGCAGCAGAAACCCACACAACATCTTTCTTTATGTTCTTCTGCAAGCACCGACTTACAATTTATAATATTTCAGTTCAACATACACCCACCTGTTGCAAATAGTGAGGACACCAATCCTCTCAGGCACCAACCTATTACAAATGATGAGGAAAGCAATCCTCTCATGCACCAACTTGTTACAAATGATGAGGAAACCAATTCTCTTAGGCACCAAACTATAGAGTGAGGACACCAACCCTCTCCCATGCATCACCCTACCTCCCTGTATTCATTTTTCTCCAAAAACTTCCTTATACAACTAGACCGTTCTCAAGACTTTTCTCTTAAAACCATTTGATATATCTCCAGTTCAGTTCCTTTGAAAAGTTACATGAATTTTTTATTCTCTTCTTATCCACTTTTAACTCGATCAATGCACATACCTATGTATAATGTCTTTGCTTCAGTTCGACTAACTATATGTGGATGCATAACAATTATATTGTGAACATATCTTGACCAAAACAAAGTCTAGTTAGTTATATATGGACACACTTTTGTCTAAATTAAGTATGTGGATGCATAAGAATTATATTGTGGACACATCTTGATTAGATCAAATTCCAATTGGTTATATGTAGACACACTTCTGTCTAAATTAAGTATATTTCTTGTCGAGTTACAACTAGACATTCTTCAACTAAATCAAATAGACCAAATCTTCCTTGTTTTAGGAAAACATTCAAGGATCATTGTTGATCCTTTCAATGATTAATGAAGGATCGATTATCTGACCAAATAATCCAACGGATGAGCTCCATCTCATCTCCAACAATAAAACATAGTCTTATCAGAGCATCTCATCAAAATTGACACAACAATTTACATTATGGTTTATAGAGCACCCAATGCGAAGATAGAATAAAAGCATAAGATTCAAGTCACAAGTCTTCAACCTGTCACACTTGCTCTGTAGCACGCTCACCTAGTCACCCCACTAGAATATGAGCGTGCCCTGGTGACTTGCTCACTTGTCTGTCAAATTTCCACTTGTTCCGTCACAGTACACTATGTTTCTTGTCACGTAGAATTTGTCTTGTCACACTCCATTTCGTCGTTCGTCACACTAGCTCAAGGCACCTTGTAGATTTTCTTCTATGCCATTGACAAGTGACCAACTTATTTTTTTCACACTCCACTGTGTCATTCGTCGCACTAGCTCAAGGCACCCTGCATTTTTATTTTGTTCCATTGACAAGTGATCGACTTCATTTCGTCACACTCCACTGTGCCATTCATCACAATAGCTCAAGGCATCCTCCAGATTTTCTTCTGCGCCATTTATCCTTTCATCCTTCGATCCTTCTACACACTTCTGTTTTCATTCTTTCACCACTTCCTTTGTTTGTACACCATACTTGGTTCCATATTATCTGTCATAGCGCTAGAACTAACTATATTCTTGACCACTTTGACATCAATGGAAACATATGCACAACAAACTCCCCCTTTTTCATTGATGGAAACCAAAAGAGCCCAACTTCCAAATCATCGGCCTTTATGCTAAGCTGCTCCCCCTTTCAATGTATGCAACTTCCAAATAAATGGATTTTATGCTAAGATACTCCCCCTTTCAATGTGTATCGACTTTATGCTAAGTTGGTTTTTTTTTTTTTGTTAATCTCCCCATTTGAAAACAATGACAAAGAGAGACTCTGTATATTCTCCCTCTATGAAGAAGGTCCTATGGAAGCTTGTGCTAAAACATGCTCCTAGAATCTTTACGTGCACATAACCACCCTCAAATAAAATACCATAAAGAGCCATTGCAAACTTCAAATGTGCGCATATCAACAAAATAAAACTTATTTTTATGAGTAATGGAAATATTAACAACAATATCACTTGCCCTTGATACATCATCAAATGGGGAACCTGTAGAAGTAGTGAATTGTTTTCTTTACTTAAGAAAGGAAGACACGATCACACCCAACCTCTGTCTAAGATACTCAAAGATTTATCTTGGTAATGGCTTGGTAAAAATATCTGCAATCTACTCTTTGAAAGGAACATACTCTAATTTGACCACTTGATCCTGAACCTGTTCTCTGAGAAAATGATATTTGATTGGTATATGCTTAGTCTTAGAGTGTTGAATATGTTTTTAGAGATATTGATAGCACTTGTATTGTCACACATGATGGTGATAGGTTGATCACAAGGAACTTGAATATCCTTGAGATTTTTTTTTCCACAACACTTGAGTACAATAGGATGTTGCATCTATATATTTAGCTTCAACTGTAGAAAGGGAAATGTAAGTTTGTTTCTTGCTGAGCCGGGACACTAAAAAACTGCCAAGGAAGAATGCACCTCCACTAGTGCTTTTTCTATCATCAATATTTTTGGCCCAGCATGCATCTGTATAATATTTGAGAAAAATGTCTATGTCTTTTGGATACCAAAAGACATAATCAAAAATACCTTGCAAGTATCTAAATATTCTTTTAACCGCAAGAACACGAGTTTCCTTAGGATTGGCTTGAAACCTGCCTACCAAACCCACTGCTTGTATGATGTCAGGATTTGAAGCTGTGAGATAGAGTAAGATACCTATCATAGACCTATACATGGTTTGATCTATTTATGGAGCATCGTCATATTTGCTGAGTTTGCAACTAGTAGTCATAGGAGTGCTTACTGGTGCACAATTTTCCATGCCAAACTTATTCAAGATTTCCTTGAGATATTTACTTTGAGAAATGAAAATTCCTCTTTCTGATTGATGAATCTATAGACCAAGAAAGAAGGAAATTTCCCCCAACACATACATCTCAAACTCTTGTTGCACTGCAGTTACAAAATTCTTACTCTTTAATTCAATGTCACTGCCAAAGATAATACCATCAACATACACTACAATAATTAACAGTTCATTACCTTCAACCTTGGTGTATAATTTGTTATCAGTCGTTCCCCTTTTAAATTTTTGCTGGTGAAAATACTTGTCTATTCTGAAGTACTAGGATCTTGGAGCTTGTTTTAGCCCATACATGGCTTTCTTTAATCAGCATACATAATCCTTTTTTTACAGTCAACTGAAAACCCTCTGGTTTCTCCACATAAACTTATTCCTCTAGGTCACCATTCAAAAGGGTCAATTTGGCATCCATCTAATAAATTTTGAATTTTTTGTAGCATGCAAAAGACAAAAACATCCTGATAGTTTCAATTCTTGCAACAGGGGAAATTTTTTCTTCAAAGTCCACTCCTTCTACTTGAGCATACCCTTTGCATATCAGTCTCGCCTTGTTTCTGACTATCTATCCATTTTCATTCAACTTTTTTATGTATACCCATTTAGTTCCAATTACATTCTTGTTATTGGGTTTCCGAACAAGATCCCAAGTCTTATTTTTCTCTATTTGGTCTAGTTCTTCATTAATGAATTTGACTTAGTAGTCATCCTAAATTTCTTGCACAAAATTTTTGGGTTCACTCATGGATAATAGTGAAGAATTTGTAGATCTATATGTACCTATAATTTTTCTTCTATTTTGTACACCTTCTTCCTTGTTTCCAAGAATCTGACTTTCTGGATGATGTTTTTGAACATACCTTGATGGGATCTTTGACTGTAGTGTTTCCATTCTCTCCTCTTCCTCTAAGTCCTCTTGTTATTGATGCTCATTCATTCCATAATCTTGTGGTTAATTACTGATTGGTTCATCATATGAATCATCATGGTGTTGGTGTCTTATTGGATGAAGTGTTCCTTCTTTCAATTTCACATCTATACTCTCAACTATATTGTGGAGTCTTTTGTTGTAGCACTTGTACCCTTTGCTTCTGGAGGAGTATCCTAATAGGATACCTTCATAATATCTAGAATCAAACTTACCCAAGTTGTCTTCATTTCTTTTAATGTAGCATTTGCTTCCAAATATCTTGAAATGCTTTATTGATGTTGATATGTCGTGTCGTAGCTCACAAGGGGTTTTATTTCTATTTACTCTTATGTGAGCTTTATTGAGAATGTTGATAACAATTTGAACAACCTCTCCCCAAAAGGTATTGGTTACTTTTGATTCATCAAGCATGGACCTGGCCATTTCTTGAACTATTCTGTTTATCCTTTCTACAACTTGATTCTGTTGAGGGGTTCTTGCAATAACAAACTCTCTCTTGATCCCATGTTTTTTACAATAACTATTGAATTCATCATATGTGAATTCTCCTCCTCTGTCTGACCTTAGGCACTTGATTTTTAAATCCATTCATTTTCTACCTGCGCTTTGAAGATTTTAAATTTTTCAAAAGCCTCAAATTTATGTTTCAACAATCCAATCCAAGTCATCTTGGTATAGTCATCAATCATCAATATGAAATATTTTTCACCTCACGGTGATTATGTACTAGTAGGGCCACATAGATTTGTATGGATCAACTCAAGAGGTCAAGTGGTGGAGTGTTCTTTTGCCATGAATTGAACTCTTAACTGCTTTCCAAACTGACATGACTTGTAGACAATATTCCCAGGTTTGGAAATTTCAGGCATATCTCATATGACATATTTTCTACAAGCTAATTAAAACTAAGATGACCTAGTCTTTTGTTCCAAAGCCAACTCTCATCAGTTTTACTAATGCAACATTTTTCTTTGCCTTCTTCTAGGACATACACATTCCCCAGAGTTTTGATTTCCTTTACAACAATTTTCCATGTATTCACATCCATTACTTTAAAAACTTTTGAATAAAAGAGAAAAATGTGTCTTTATTCACACATTTGACTTACACTCAACAAGTTATGTTTTAGACCATCTACATAGAACACATTTTGTTCTTTGGTCTTTCCCTTCTTATTTTCATCTAGTACAACAATTCATTTTCCTCTAATTCTGGCTAGAGCATTGTTTCCCAAATTAACATTACCACCTTTTTCTTCATTTAGGAATTCAAACGTACTCTTGTCTCATTTCATGTTCTTGGAGCAGCCACTGTCAACATACAATTAATTTTCTTGATTTTTGGCATATAGAGCCAATCCACATTTTTCTTTGTTTTTATTTTTCTTCCTCCAATCCTTGGTAAAATTTTCTTGTCTATCTTGCTTAAAGATAGGAAACATCTTTCTTTTGCGTTCACTTTCCTTGTGTCCAAAATTGTTGCATGTGTGTCACTCGAGTTCATTTAGTAAATGAGAGAAGGCATTATTGAAACAATTTTGAACCATAGCCATTTGAGGTTTATTGAATCTCATTCCTACATTTTTGTTATATCTAAAAGTCCCGCAACTCATAGCCTTATGTCCAAAATTACCACAAGAGAAACAATATCCATAGAAAATTTTTGGATTCCTCGGAATGAAGAACTTACTTGAAGGAATTGGTCTTTGTCTACCAACTTGATAAGAATAAGGCATTTGTTGCTTCCTTGCTTCATATTTGTTTGCATGGTTGGGTTGATCCAGTTCTGACTGCTTCTTCTTTTGATTTCCTAATTTGTTAGGCTGATTGTTGTTTCCCTTGAGAGAATTGGAATGGCTTGTGGGCTTCTCAGTAGTTGACATGCTGATTCTTGACTCACCTTTGACAACGTTCAAACTTTCCTTATATCCTAGTCCTGTCTTGCCATCTGGTGATCTCTAATTGTTGAGAATGTTATCTGGGATTTCAGATCCTCTTAGGAATTTGATATTCATCTGAGTCTTGGAATTATATAGATCTTTTCTTAAGGATACTACTTCTACTTCTAGTTTGTCACATATATTCTCCTTTTCTCTTATTCAATTCATCAATATTTCTTCCTTTCTTTTGGCCTCTTTTAGCTGGATTTTTAATATGAATATATCTTCGCTAATCTCATTGTATTTTTCTTTATAAATATGTAACTATTCTTTTCGTAGTCTATTCTTTTTCTTGAGTTGGGAGATTTCCTCTAGAGCTCTAATGAGTTCTCCTTCCATGTCGACTACAACTTCACACTCTTCTGTGTCTATTTTTTCTTGATAAGGTCTTTGTTTCTTTGAAGCCATGATTTTTTTTTCATCTTCAGTTGTATCTGGCTCATATTCTTCTTCTTCAATGTCTTAAGAGCTATTGTTATCCTCCCTTGAATAAAAAATGTTCCTTTTAAAATACTTTTTCTTTTTAAACTCCCTAGTTTTATCCCTGCCTTTTCTTCCTTTTTCATTGGTATTGTTTTCTTTAAAAGGGCATTTATATGCAAAATGACAAACTTTACCAAAATGAAAGAATTTGAATGGTAAATTACCTTTATACCTTCTAGAGCCCCTCTTCAATATCCTTACAAAGTTAGCTTCTTCTTCATATGAGAAGTGTTCATAAGAATCATAATCTCGAGATGTTGACAATTTGATAGATTCCTTGAAGACAACATCCTTTAGATATGGTTGTTCCTTCTTGGTCCTCATCTCATAAGAAGTCAGTATTCCATGGAGCCTATCCATAGTAAATTTATCTAATTCATGCATTTCTTCTATAGCTAAAACCTTTGCATCAAATCTTGAGGGAAGATATATCAGTACCTTTTGAATCACCATAGATTCTTCAATATTTTCACCTATCCCTTTCATAATATTTACAGTCTCATCTACTTTGGGAAAGAAACCTGCAATATTTTCATCTTCACAAATACTTAGGCTTTCAAATTTCATTCCGTGAGCTTGAAGTTTGGCCAAATTTACTTTTTCATTTCCTTCATAACCGTTCACCATTTTGTCCCATATTTCCTTTGCGGATTCAAACTGCATCACTTTGACAAATTATGTTTCTGCAAGCCCACCTTGGATAACATTCATAGCTCTTGCATTACTGTAGTAATTTTTCTTACCAACTTCATCAGTTGGAAGAGTTTTTGGGATTTTATAACCATATACCACAATATTCTAGACCTCCATACCAAGAGACATCAAGTAGGTCTTCATTTTGATTTTCCAAAATGAAAAATTTGTTCCATTGAATAGAGGAGGTCTAGTTGAAGAAGAAAATGAATCTTGACTTGCCATACTTTTTGTGTGATCTTCCTTCCAGCTATTAGGATGTTACTGAAGGAACCTCACTCTGATACCAATTGTTGAGACTCAAAGTAATACT
>ML779367.1:0-15183 GCA_009831015.1 Picea engelmannii
AAAAGGGAGGTGATGTGTACCTGGCGTCGACCAACACACAGTCGGATCAAGATGTTTGGTTGATCAACTCAGGAGAATCCTATCATATGACACCACATTAAGAATGGTTATGTGAATATGAACGATATGGTGGGGGTGATGTGTCCTTGTGGGACGACTTGAAAACCAAAATTGTTGGATGAGGAAGAGTTTGACTAACACTGTAGGATGGGAGGAAAATAACCCTTCCAGGTGTGCTATGTATTCTGGGTTTGGTAAGAAACATAATATCTATCAGGAAGATGAATGATTCATGCATGCATACTTTGTTTCATAAGGATTTGTGCAAGATGGTCAGAGGTGCGATGGTCAAGTTGTTAGGGAATGTCGACTTGACTGGATGCAACAACATCATTGCTCCTAAAATCGACTTGACTAGATGCAACAACATCGTTGCTCCTGAAATCGACTCGACTGTGACTCGAATCGACTCGATGTCGATACAACTTGACTCGACTCAATGTCGACACAACTTGACTCGACTCAAGCCATGTCAGTTCAAATAGACTCAATAAGACATGATGAAGTCGACCCGACTAGTCTATGGCACAAGAGGATGGAACATATTGGAGAAAAAGGACGTCATGCTATGCAAAGCAAAGGTATGGTCGAAGGTTTTCCTGAATGTGGTTTAGAAGTCGCTTTTTGTGAACATTTCATATATGGGAAGAAAAGTCGGGTGATGTTCGCATCTTGAGTGACAAGGGAAAATGGGATTCTAGAATTGGTACATAGTGATATGTTTGTGTTACAGAAATATTTCCCTGTAGACAGGTGAACTTTCCCTTGGATTATAGACCCCTATACCAAGACAAAATAACTACAAATGGACACTAACATCCCCTTGAATTCAGTTTAATCAATCATAAAGAGAGAAGGAGAAAGCGTGTGATGCACCTTGTTTCAAATTTTTTCCTCGTTGCTTCCAATCTGAGATTGATCTCCAAAATCCTTAGCGCAACTTGATACCTGCAATAGGAAGCAAAGAGAAAAAAATAAATCCTACTCTACAAGATTAGATCAAACAAATTCATCTACAAAGATCGAAGGAACAATAGACAAGCACATGAAAGAATACACAAGATTGAAGGAAATAGGCCAAGTATATTAAAATGAGAACCCAAAGATAATACTTACAGACCATAATTGATGCAATTTCAGTAGCCTTCCCAATATCTACTCGTCCAACCCTTGCACGATGCTACCAAGATCATAAGTTTTATATCTGAAAGCTTCCTCCTTTTCACCTTGGAAAACCCTCAATATATAGTCTTGAGAGGCATAAAAACCATGAGAAAATGACGGTTATGGTTGAGGATATGGCTCCTTGAGGCTTGGATCAGATCCTAAAGTGAGGCCCAAGAATGAGGGTCGAATACAAATAACTCAATATCAAAGAGTTGGCTCATAGATTAAGATGGGGGATATCCCTCCTTTCTCTCAACAACATCAGTGATCCCCCTAGTGAGAGATAGAGTGTTGGTTCTAGATAATCGCTCCCTTATAGTGGCAGAGGGGGTGATATGTGTGCACCCAAAGTATGGATAGGGGGGCGTTGGTCTTCATAATTGCTTTAAAAAGAGTCGAAATTTCCAAGGGAAAAGTGTTATTTGACCAAAAAATGATGGTTTTCCTCCTCCCATATGACTTAGGGGTCATGAACAATGTTTTAATGGTGTCAAGGGGTGGTGACACCTCACAAAGTGAATGCGACACTTGAGAAGGTGCATACAACACTTGCGATAGTGAATGAAACACTTACCAAGGTGCATATGTCACTTTGTGACACTACGACATTTAGGGTGCATAACTCAAGTGTGACATTTTTATGTGTAACAAATGCCCCCTAAAGTGTGAGGTCAGAAGAGAAATCGATGGCTGAAACACTTTACAATTTCTTCAAAGAAAGGGTGATGGAGTGGTAGAACCTGGCAGAAGCTACAAACAATCATCAAACAATATTAATATATGTTCCATTTACGAGGGAGGCACACCTATGCTCAGAATACAACATGACTCAAAGAAAGATCGTCGACCAATACACTGCATATCCATGAAAAATACTAACTAAGGATGTGGCCATGAGAGATACAATGTAGATCCATACATCCATTACATGAACTGATCACAACCACGAAAAATACATTGTGGAGCTACGAGATGATAAAACATAGCCACAGATCAATACAAAGTGGATCTATGTGATAGTATATATATCAGCATGCTCAAATGATCTCCTTTGCAGCTTGAGAAAAGAAAATAACAAAGTGAACACTCAACTCAGGGTCTTTGTCCCAATCCTGATGTGGTACGAATCTAGCCATGTGAATAGATTATTTGATGTCGAACATGGTAGAAACCACTTGATTACTGATCATTGAGGTAAATCGTTAACAAGTGTGAGGGAAATCACTAATGATTTAAATGACTCCCAAGGTACCCTAGTACATTATAGAGAATGTGAATATATGAGTTGAGGTCAAACATTCATGGAATCATCCGATCAGAGGTCAATGATGTAAAACTACTATCGAAAGTGAGGAGGCATGCCATTGAGGCATGCAGGTCCCAAGGTACTAACTGGTTTCTAAGTCTACTTCTTGGATGATGTGTTGAAGTCGACAGGAAAATACTCATCGAAGGAGGGCCTTGATGTACCCCCCAATATCGACACGAAACTGATATAGGAAAGTGATGTAAGATGGTGAATCAAATAAGTATGGACTGACATAGTAAATGGAAACTGGCAATACTGCAAATGGATGGTTTGAAGTGAAACCTCCCTTGAACATGATGAGGCACAACAACTGACTTGGAAGCATTGACTCGATGAGTACCAAGAATGTAAGGTGATGGAAATAAGAGCACTCTTCGACTAGACAAAAAAGTATGGCAACACATGGACTTGGTATGATTCAAATACAAGCAGATTACCCAATTGTAAGATGATATGCAAACATATTCCATGTTCATGGGCAACAATAGCTTCCATAAAGGATTCCCAAAAACTTGACCCACTTCCTTCAAATTTCCCCCCCATCCAGATAGATGAGTACATCTTTATTTTTTAACGAGATTGAGGAGGGTAATGTGTGCTTAGTATAGCTCATCCTTCAAATGAGTCCCTCGAAATATTTTTAACAGACCTAAGGAAGGAGGGGTTTTGTCCCAGATGGGTCTTGGATATTGGACTCACATAGGTCCTTCGATGCATAGTTTTGCAAGCCCAAAGAAGGTAAAATCAATGTTTTTTCACATTTAGAGAGTCTGAAAAGAACTTAAAGGTGACTCCATGGATGAATTTTTCGTAAGTTTAGTCTCCCAAGCCCGAAAAGAGTGTAAAAAAATACAAGGGAGAACTCTTCTAATCATGCTTAATTAGAGTGTTATTTTTTTGTAATTAGTCTCGCAAGGCCGAAAAAGATATAAACTACCACTGGGGATGGGCCCAGGGTTCAATTTGGATAGGGATGGATGGATGTAGAGTTCGATGAAGATATTTATTTTGATTTGATTGTTTTATTATATTGATTTCACACATTGTTTGAAATACGCCCTTTCAAACCTTTTAATGAGTGTGAAAGGAAGCAAGATCACTTGGCAATCTTTTCATGTTTAGAGAGTATCAAAAGAGCTTAAAGGAAACTCTAGGGGGCTCATTTTTTGTATAACCTTTATGAGTCTAAAAAAGTGATAAAAGTACACTCGGTCGCATTCTCATGTATTTACGAGCACAAGAAAGAACAAATACTAAGCTCATAATTGGTTTCATTTTTACACAATCTTGAAACAAAATTAAACTATGCTTGTAATTTACCAACGTAATTTCCAAAGGTTTTGAGGGATACCCATGGCTGGTTGGTACTCTTCCCCTAGCTTGATAAGCTAGCAGAATAAATCCAGAATGATAATCACAGGCTAGAGACATGCCCCCCCAAGTTTCATTTATTTCGTCGACGCTTATATTGTCACCGATTTCTATACCGGATGGAGGAAAAAGGTCAACTGACAAAGGCATATGAAAGGAATGTTTAATTACAAGACCTAGTTAAATACTCGACTCAACTGGAGAGGCGAATGTTTCATTTTTTAACGATCTTGACACATGATGAACTATGCTCGTAACTCTAGGTTCAATCCCTAGATTTTTGTTTCATTTTTTGACGTGTTGGCCACAGAGAAGCAAAACTATGCTCGTATCTTTTGTTTCATTTTTTAACGAGCTTTCCACAGAGAAGAAAAAGTATCCTCGTAACCTCTCCTTGATCATGACTTTCAAGAGGAAAATTTTATGGAAGGGATACATGTCAAGGGACAAACGTCAGCCATGGCTTCTAGGAGATTTTTACTAGATGGAAAAAAAACACTTTGGAAGGAATACATGGCGACGACCTCGATAAGGGTAGGGATATCTGGCTCTAATATATCTATCGAAGATATGACCATGTCAACTACTGGATCTAAGTTAGGAGAAGGAAGATATTCCCTCTCGTTTGAAGTTGAATGCATGGGAAAGATCGTTACATAATTGACCTACAAAGAGGCGGACATCGTTGGCATGTATGGAAAGTTCAGGGAAGGTAGATGGTTGACCATCAGATGAGGGTCAATGAATGAAATTTGGTCAATCGTTACTATGTTTCCATTGTGAGTGAAACATATCACTCGAAAGAGAGTGGACACAAAATCTCTCATAACATAGACATAGTATCACCCAAGGAGCAGGTTAAAATCCAAGGGGTCATGAACTACCATCACATCGATCTAGACCATTTTTCCTCCCAAAGTAACCAGAAACTGAGGAAGGATCCCTAAAGGTTGACTAAATATTCTATCAAAGGTCAACAGATTATGAGTCATGGGTGCAAGCTACGAGGAACCAAAATCTTGCCAAGCATTCGTGAATAAGATGCTAAAAAAAGAACCTTAATATATTATAGTGTTAGGAGTATCCCTATTACAAACCTGTACGATGATTTGGAAAGGCACATAAGAAGGAAGACATGGTTCTATCAAATGATTCCAATTAATAGAAATCATTTGAGTACTCGAAGGGGGTTCCATCGGGACGGGTGGAGTTCCCCCTTGTCCAGGTGAATCAATATTAACGAGGTAGACCTGAGCAATATCCTCACTCTTTGAATGAGGAGTGGGATCAACCGATGATGGAATCATAGCGACCACTTGGGATGCACTTCTTAAGGGAGGAGTGGGATCGATCGATGATGGACTAGGATTGACCACTTTGGGTTCACTCTTTAGATGAAGAGTGGGGTTGACCGATGACGAAAATGGATCAACTACTTGGGTTACTGGTTCAACTAAGGATGAAACCAAATTGACCACATGATCAACCAGACTGGTCGAGGATGGAACCGAATTGACCAGTGCATCAAATAACAATGGTTTGGGAGAGATATTATGATAACCAGTTGGAAGTTGAAGCTTTTCCAAAAGATAAGAAGCCTCTTCCATACGAGGGAAAAGGTGAGAGCGATGATCACCTTCACATAACATACAAGGAAAATTGGTGGTTATATTATTCTTACCAACCTTAACATCACTAGTTGATGGGGTGTCACCAACATGTCTAGTAGGGGATGATGACATGGAAGACCACATTTCTAATACCTTGGTGAGGACAAGGCAATCCCTCAGAAATTGGTCAGCCTTACAAATCCTGAAAGGGAATTTATGTTTAGGATTCTTCGTTTTAGACTTTTTGATTTTATTAATACTCCCAGTATGATTAACAGTAGTTGGTTGCTTGGATCCAACATGACCTGATGTGCTTGGAGGTTTGGTCTCTTTCTGATTCTTCGTCTTCTCCTCCTTCCATTTCTTCCTCTTCTTATCAACCTAGATACTCGCTTTAGAGCTTTCACTAGGATAAGAAGGAGAAAGGGAAGGAGATATGATGAGTCAAGAAGGTGAAAGGTCAACATGAGGTTGATTTGTGGGTAGTGTGCTTGCATCTAAAGCATTAGGTGTATTCGAAGAACTGGGAGAAGTAGAGATCGTCGGAGTGGGGAAAAACCAAATCGATAACCTGATGGTGAGTCTCGGAAGACTCAGTGTGGAAATGCACAGAGTACCAACGTTTCCAAAAGAAGGAAAGACAAAAGGTTCCCTAGGAAAAGGGGTTATTTCATTGGTATTCCCAAGAACTTATTCCATTGGCATTGAATCGACCTAAGGTCCACTAGGGAAAATAAACAATACACACTACAAATTTAAGAAGCAAACAATCAAACAAACCTAACCACTAGTTGGTGATGAAACCCAACGTCGTGAGATCAATATAGGAAGGGGTTGGGATAGAGCGGGTGGATCATTTACGTTGACGGCTTGCTTAACGGACTTATGCCTTGGTGCAATTTCCAACACAGTTTTACCCATGGGTTTACCCTCCAAGGAGCCCGAGTGAGTTTGACCCAACATCTGACCCAGGAACAACGAAGACTCCCCTTCATCGTCACCTTGTGTATCGAACCTATAGATATAGGCCACTATGGTTACCAACTCCCAGTCAGCCTCTGGGAGGATACAGTCAATAGTCGAGAACAAATGTATGGGCAGGATAACAAGTATGAAATTCTTCCATAGAAATGAAGACAAGTGGACTGGAAGACTACTAAGGACCCCGAACGGATTCGGGATTCATGAAGCTCCGAGACCAAATGAAACCAACTGTTTCTCAGGAAGAACCCGCAATATACAATCTTTCCACTACGTGGGTTAAGATTCGGAGGGGAAATCTTCACTACTCTCTTGCATGCGACCTCGTGTTTAACCCATGTGTGAGAGGTCGATCTCGACTATGCTTATATGAACAATTGGATTTACCACTCCCTAGCACAAGATTCTATGTTTGTCTAATGTTTTTGGAAATTTATCTTGAAAACCTATTCCAAATCCATACACTTTAAGCTAATGTAGGTTCGCTACTGGATAATATAAAAGTGTCTGATCAATTTTATAAGCACTTTATTTTAGGGTTGTTGTTTACTCAAGGGTGTGAAAGTGAAACTTATGATGTTCCAGAGAACTGGAGACAAGTGGAACGGAAGACTACTAAGGACCCTGAACAAATTTGGGATTCACGAAGCTCTGAGACCAAATGAAACCAATTGTTTCTCAGGAAGAACCCCCAATATACAATCTTTCTACTACGTGGGTTAAGCTTCAGAGGATAAATCTTTGTTGCTCTCCTACACGCGATCTCGTGTTTAACCCATGTGTGAGAGGCTGATACCGGATATGCTTATTATTGGATAATATAAAAGTGTCTGATCAATTTTATAAGCACTTTATTTTAGGGTTGTTGTTTACTCAAGGGTGCGAAAGTGAAACTTATAATGTTTTAGACTCGACTCCAAAAGAATGTAGAATAATGAGATGCAAATCTTTTTCTTCAATGAATCCTACATACGGGATGGAGAAGAGGTTCAACTTCCTATAACAAAAACACCCAATTCCCAAATGCAATTTACCTATATACACTACCCAAAAGAAAGAATGCAAATATCTTCTTCATTTGATTCTAATATATAAAGAAAGTAGATGCAAATCCTTTAACTATTCATTACTTTCAATCAAAATGAAAGAGTTGAATGCAGATACAAAAGACACGAAGAAAAAAGGATTTCAAACAAATCATGCATTCACAGGCTAATGAGAACTGAAAGAAACAAGTATGATAACTCACTCAATCAAGGACTCGGCAATCGACAAGCATTCAAGGGATACAAGAAAGTCCAAACAATGATAGGGAGATATATAAATCACTCAACTATCTTGACAAAACAAGAAACAAGAAAAAGAAATCAAGGCTAGGTAAAGTCTCAAATCATTGAAAGAGGAAATATTTGAAAAGTAACTTAAGACCAACAAACCTTTGCAGACCTTTTCAATCAGTTAAATAACCAGAAACTTTGCAAGACTTAGACCAAAACAAGAAGAAACAAGGAGAATCAATATTGCAATTTGTAAAAGGTCGCAAGCTCAAACAAGACAACGAAAAGAGTCATATGGATCCATATCCTCAACCTAAACAAAGTCACAAGAAAAATTACAGACTTTGGGAAAAATACCTCTCACAAAGGGTTGAGCAAAACAGGGAAGATTCTCCTGGATCTACTCAAAACAAGAGAGTAGTGCTCCCTAACACAAACTGACAGAGTGTTATAGCGCTCCCTAAGAGACCACTGAGGAGAATTGATCAGATAATCAGTGCCCTGGTAGCCACTTTGGGGGAGCGCTAGTCCTGTAGATGTTTGAAAATAAGCATGAAAAGAAAAAATTCAACAGAGACTAGCTCGGTAACTATGACTATTTCTTGATGAAATAGAGGGGAGAGGGAAGGCTAAGAAAATAATCAACCAAACAAGATCAAACTAGGAAAAGGTTCAGACGATCCAAGGAAAGACAAGTCAATGTCCTTCCCTAGTAGAGTCACCAATTTCTGTTACGAAAATATTTCCCTGCAGATAGGTGGACTTTCCCTTGGATTACAGACCCTTATGCCAAGACAAAAACACTACAAATGGACACTAACATCCCTTTGAATTCAATTTAATCAATCAGAAAGAGAGAAGGAGAAAGAGTGTGATGCACCTTGTTTCGAAGTTTTTCCTCGTTGCTTCCAATCTGAGCTTGATCTCCAAATTCCTTAGCGCAACTTGATACCTGCAATAGGCATCAAAGAGAAATAAATAACTCCTACTCTACAAGATTATATCAAACAAATTCATCTACAAAGATCGAAGGAACAGTAGACAAGCAAATGCAAGAATACACAAGCTTGAAGGAAATAGGCCAAGCATATTAAAATGAGAACCCAAAGAGAATACTTACAGACCACGATTGATGCAATTGCAACAGCCTCCCTAAGCTCTCCTCATCCATCCCTTGCACAATGCTACCAATATCATAAGTTTGATATCTGAAAGCCTCCTCCTTTTCACCTTGGAAATCCTTCAATATATAGGATTGAGAGGCATAAGAACCATGATAAAATGAGGGGTATGGTTGAGGATATGGATCCTTGAGGCTTGGATCAGATCCTAAAGTGAGGCCCAAGCATGAGGGTCAAACACAACTAACCCAATCTCAAAGATTTGGCCCATAGATTAAGGAGGGGGAGATCCCTCCTTTCTCTCAACAACATCAACACCCCCCCAATGAGAGATAGAGCGTTGATCCTAGATTAGTGCTCCCCTATAGTGGTAGAGGTGACGCTATGTGTGCACCCAAAGTATGGACAAGGGGGCGTTGGTCTTCATAAATGCTTAAAAAGGGGTCAAAATTTCCAAGGAAAAAGTGTGTTTTGACCAAAAACTGATGGTTTTCCTCCTCCCATATGACTTAGGGGTCATGAACAACTATTTTAATGGTGTCAAGGGGTGGTGACACCTCAAAAAGTGAATGCGACACTTGAGAAGGTGCACAGGACACTTGCGATAGTGAATGCGACACTTACCAAGGTGCATACATCACTTTGCGACACTTTGTGACCCTGTGACACTTAGGGTGCATAACTCAAGTGTGTCATTTTTATGTGTAACATTTTGGTCCAGTTATAGTTCCTTCACTTGGTGGATCCTTGTATTATGTCTCCTTCATAGACAATTTTTTAAGGAAGACATGGATATATTTCCTCAGGAAGAAATCAGAGGTTTTCGAGAGATTTAAGGAGTTTAAATCTCTTGTGGAAAACCAGACAGAGAAGAGGATTAAAGTCACGTTGAGGACTAACAATGGTGGTGAATTGCGTGGAAAGGAATTTGATCAGTTACGTAAGCAGTGTGGCATAGCACGCCAAAATACCACACCATATACTCCACAAAAAAATGGAGTTGTTGAGAGAATGAACAAAACATTGATGGAAAAAGCAAGGAGCATGCTCAATGGTGTTGGGCTCGCATAAGAATTTTGGGCAGAGGCAATTGAGACTTTAAGATATCTAGTGAATATGTCTCATTCATCGATGCTAGTCGAAAAGAATCCAAATGAGGTATGGTCTAGTAAGAAGTCATCAGTGACACATCTCAAAGTATTTGGCTGTGATGCATTTGTGCATGTTCACAAAGAAAAGAGGAGCAAGCTAGACAAGAAGGAAATCAAATGTATTTTCATTAGATACAAAGAAGGGATAAAAGGATATAAGATTTGGGATTCTATATCAAGGAGAACAATGTACAATCAAGATGTGGTCTTTAGAGAAGTCATAGGTAAATCTGAGCCTGAGGAAGTTGTTCAGACTGAGAATAATCCTGATACGGTGTAGTTTGAACTAAGGAACGAAGAAGATTATTCAGATGAGTCGATTGAATCTAAGGAAGAGGTGGAAAAGTTGACTCCGGTGGTAAGGAGGTCAGAAAGAGTAAAAAAACCAGTCGAAATTTATAGTCCACCCGACTTTCGTTCTTCATTTGTGTTAACTTCCATCGACGATGAGCCCAAGACGGTTGGTGTGGCAGTCAACTTGATAGAGGGTAAACTCTGGAAGGACGCCATGGTCGAAGAGATGGAATCCTTGTACAAGAATGAGACATGGGATTTATTCAAGTTACTTGGTGGAAGGAAGCTCGTCAGTAGCAAGTGGGTGTTCAAGAAGAAAATGAATGTCGCAAGTCAAGTTGAGAAGTTCAAAGCTCGACTGGTAGCAAAAGGATATTCCTATGTCGAGGGAGTCGAATTCGGTGAGATTTTTTCCCCTGTTGCAAAAATAACTTCCATTAGAGTAATAATGTCTCTGGATGGAACATTTGATTTGAAGATAGAACAAATGGATGTGAAGACATCGTTGCTACATGGGGACCTGGAAGAAAAATTCTACGTGAAACAACCTGAAGGATTTGTAGTAAAGGGAAAGCAAGAGTTGGTGTGCAAACTCAAAAGATCACTTTATGGTCTAAAGCAATCGCCAAGGATGTGGTACCATAAATTTGACACTTACATCCTTAGTTTGGGATTTGTGAGAAGAAAAGTTGATCACTGCATATATTCCAAAGAAGAAGGTGGGAATTTCCTATATGTAGCTTTGTATGTTGATGACATCTTGTTGATTGGAAACAACATGGATGAAATAAAGGAGGTGAAGAAGTAGCTATCCTCCAAGTTCGACATGAAGGATCTTGGTGTAACTAACTTCATTATGGGAATGGAGATTAAGAGAGATTGAGCCACTAGAAATATTTGGTTAAATCAGATGAAGTATATTGAAACGATTCAACATGCAAGATTGCAAACCGACGAAGGTGCCAATTCCAGTGGGAGCAAGGCTTACTGTTGAACATTGTCCAAATGCACAAGAAGAGATAGAGGACATGGAACGTGTTCCCTATGCAAGTGTGGTTGGTAGTCTGATGTATGCGATGGTCTGCACTCGACCATACATTTCCCATGCAGTGGGAGTGTTGAGAAGGTACATGTCAACACCTGGAAATGAGCATTGGACAATTGTCAAGAGAGTGTTCAGGTATTTGTGTGGCACAAATGACTATGCTATATGCTACCAAGAAAAATCTGGAGGTGACAGTGGTAAATTAAATGTACATGGCTTTGTCGATGTCGACTGGGCTGGAGATATGGATCGACAAAGGTCGATCAACGGATATGTCTTCAAGATATTCGATGGAAAAATAAGTTGGATGAGTAAGAGACATGTAATTATAGCCTTATCGACAACAAAAGTTGAATACATGGTGGACACTCATGGAAGCAAAGAAGTGGTATGGCTTCAAAGGTTGTGTTCAAGTGTCACACAACCGTTGTGGCATAAAAAAAAATTCTCCTTTTCTCGAGGGACAGAATCCCCGAAATCCTACGGGGATTCTTAATTCATTTATATTCATTTATAGCCAGTTCATAATTCATATTTTTACATGTACACACACAATAGGGGTTTTTCATTTATAACTTCGTCTTTTGATTAGGAAGGTTAAGACAGGGGGTTACTCTTTTAAGAGTGTTCCGAACGGAGCTTCTGCGCAAATCGTTCATGAGCCCAAGCAAGCCAAGTGTTGTAACCATGCTCCGATACCAATTTGTCACACAACCGCTGCGGCATAAAAAAACCATGTGCCGAAAAAACACCTAATATCATGTGGTCCCGGAAATATGTCGTCCCGGTAATATGTGGTCCCGGAAATATATCGTCCCAGAAATATGTCGGCCCGACGAAAATATGTCGGCTACACTACTACTTGTGCAAAGAATACAACACATACCCAACATTCTCCATGTGATCGTAGATCATGACCACAGGCCAAACAACTAAGCGCCTTATTTCATTTCACGACTTAGCAGTATAAGCGAGTCGAGTCTTTCGACTCTGCAAACCCCAGAATGCCAAAATGCCAAAGATGCATCGATCAGCAATTAGCCCTCTGGGCTATGCCTTGGTCCATATGATCACTTATCATAAGACCTCTTCCCTATCTCTTTCGAGATTTATGAATACGAGGGTCCGACCTCTTGTCAATGGGACTCCCGAATTTCCGATTTGCAAAACCACGTAATGAGTATAGCTCTCTTCTGTCATCGCCCTCCGCACGTGACCACCGGTTAGGCTAAACACTAACTCTCGTCGCAGCTCGCGAACTCGCAAGTCGAAGGGTTGAATCTCCATGCTCTTCTCGTGCGAACCTCCGAAACTTGGAAGTCAGCGAGGGTTGACCTTCCTTTCGCACTTCTCGCAACTCGCGACCTTGCGAGTTGGGGCATTGAGCCTTCGTGCTCCTATCTCGCAAATCCCCGAGACACGAGAAGTCAACAGAGTGTTGACTCCTTTCCGGGTGACGCGTGCCCACCTGTCAATCACGCGGGCCCCACCTGATGGATGTCCCATGTGTTCTCACGAGCCTCGGCTCTCGGCACTTCGCAAATTCTAAGGTCGAAAGTGACCCCTTTCAACCTCTGAAACCCCGAACTCCCGATATACGATATCTCCATGGAGTTTTGATCCAACGGCCCTCCAATTCCTAGATCCAACGGTTCATATTTTTCCTCCTCGCCACTTCACACTTCACGACTTCGTGAGTTGGAGCACCCAACTCTTGCGCTCTCATCTTGTGAAACCCCGAGAAGCAATATTTATTTTCCCTCTCGCGTTCTCGCTACTCGCGACTTTGCGAGTCAAAGGGTTGAGCTCTCATGCTCTTATCCTGCGAATCCCCGAGACGCGAGAAATCAATGGAGCATTGACTCCCTTCTCCAGGTGACGCATGTCCACCTGTCAATCACGTGGGCTCCACTTTGAAGTTCTGCCACGTGTTCTCTCGTGCCCAGCTCTCATCACTTCGCTACTCGTGAAGTTGAAAATGACTCCTTTCAACCTCCGAACCCCCGAACGCGTGATAGGCGATGGGGTTCCTGATCCAACGACCGTCCTATTCTTTGGATCCAACAGCTATATCTGCTCCTCGTGACTTCGCCACTCACGACTTGGATCACCCAACCCTTGGGCTCTTACCTTGCGAACCTCCGAGTTCGCGAAATCCCTTGATCTCTGCCACATGTCCTCCTCGGATAGACAGTCCTGATCCTCTCGTGACTTCACCGCTCGCGAAGTCGAAAGGCTTCCCTCTATGACTCCCAATGTTTGAATCCCCGATATGGGCGATCTCATGTCACGCGTCCGCTCTCAGACGAATGACTCAGATTTCCTCGGGACTTCGCTACTCGTGAAGTCAATATGCTCACCTCTGTGAGTCTCGGTGCCCGAATCTCCGAAATGGATGATTCCTTGACAAGCGTCCTCCCGTAGACGAATGACTCAGATTCTTTCGCAGTTTCACGATTTCTAATGTTGAGTGCCCGGACTCTCGTCCTCCAGACTCCCGAACTTCCGAACAACGATATCCTGATACAACCCCTTCGGGACTTTCGCTCTGCTGCTCTTCACGTGAGGTTTTAAACCTTGTGCAACTCTCGACAGATCCTATGGCTGTCAGCTATTTAGACCAAGATATGACGGCTCGGACCTGTCCCGCACTGAACACTCTCCTGCTACTCCCTAGACATGGAAAAACCAACGGTCCAGATACTCCTACAGACCTTGGGGATCTACGGTCCCGATTTCTTCGCTACTCACGAAGATGAAGGAAGAAAAAGGGTTAAGGCAATTAACTCCCTTGTGTATTCTTCCAATCTAATGGTCGTGAATGACCGCAGTCCTTCCGGCAGGATCTCATCCATCGATCGATACTTATCCCTATGTTGTTATTTCGGGACTTCAAGAGGATCATTCTTCCTCGTATCGGCTTACGAAGGCTTGCACTTTTGAATCCTTTTCCAGATTCTTGGTGAGCTTTCTAAGAAGGGTGTCTCTATAGGGAGATCTATCCAGGGTATTACCTGAGGATGAATAAGGACATAGATTTCCCAAACGCGAACTTGAAGTCTGAATTAGATTTGTATGCATATAAATAGCGATTTATAAAACATAAGCCATACGTAGTCTTTCCATTATAAGCATGCAATCACCATTTCTTAATCAAAACACTATACAGGCAGTCTCATACTCAAAGCACTCATAAAACTGCACAGACTATGAGCATACATGTCAGCATATAAATTTCAAGATGAAAGATGTAAAACACTTATCACAAATAACACCAGATGTGAATGCAACTGCTGAGAGGGGTGCTTGTTTCCACCCAACCGTAGGCTCAGCGATTCCGATAGGATTTACCAATAGCCACCCCCGAGCTGAGACCATGATGCTACGTCTTTGTTTGCCAGTGACCGAGAACGAGGGTTACTCTCCCCCTTCTCTGCTATCACTCACTCTGTATTTCCCAGAGTTCTCTTCCTTCCCTCGCGTCTGCCCCATTTCGCTTCTCCCTCACGCCTTTTTCCTCTTGCGAGGTTGCGTGTGGCGCGATTTCCCTCGCACTAGTCAGGCCTAATGGCTCTACGGATGGGTGGTTCACCTTCCCCCCCATCCCTCATTACTCATGAGGAGCCATCTACCTACCAATCCTGGTGAGTCATTTTAATTTGAGGCCAGCGAGCCGCTATTGGTTCTCCTGGCCAGTGAAGTCCAAATACGGTATTGGTTTCGGTGGAAGTTAACGCCACCTTTCCTTTCTGTTCAATATGCACTGAGGTTTTGGTAGAAATTATCCCTCTGATTCC